>JAHWFO010026984.1:195345-211904 GCA_023313115.1 Rhysida immarginata
TACCCTGATGATGTGGTTACCACGAAACGCGTAGGTTTATTAAAAGTTCAATTACCAATTTGCTATTATTGTCCTTTATTTTCTTTTTAAGTCTTTCAGCAAATTAGTCCAAGATGCAACCATTAAATTTAATGAATTTGATTTTTAATTTGAAATTTAGCAAATACCTTCAGCAAGCCTCCTTTCGGGAAGGCACAGCATTCTACTTGCGCTCCTCTGAAATTAATTAACATTAAAAATAACCAGTAAGGAATACAAACTGTTGTTCATCGGAATCGATTAGTGGAAAATTTTCCTATGAAATTCATTAACTATTTATGAGACTATCCGAATAAACCATGAATCATATAGCTAAAATTAACTAAAGAGGATAAAAACGGAAATTCTCGAGCACTTTTCGCGACATCTAGTGAGTGAAATTTATAACTGTGGTCTGCTAGTAAATGTGAAATCAGATTAATGGAAAAAATTATAATAATTTTCATACACCTTCAACAATCCGACCTTCATTGTTTCCAACAAACGAAAAACAATGATTATTAACATCCAAGATGGAGACAATGAAATGGTTATGTGACTTTTCCGCTTCCAGACCTTGTTATCTCGTCGACAGAGCGAGTGACGTAATTTCTCGACCAATCAACAAGTAGATTATGGTCAGCAACTTCCGATATTGCTGCATGGGCATCCGTATATTGATGACAGAACAATTTATGAAATAGTCATCTTCCGATATTGGTGCTGCATCAATATTTAGTTGACGCTACATAAAAAAACTACATATTAATAGTGAATTGTAATGGTGACAATTTGATAGTGTAGTAAGATCAAAGTTTATTCATGATGCATCAAATTGTTTCAACAATCATGCACTCATCAACTCCCTTATTGTTGCTACATCCAAAGCATTTCTCTCCGTGTAGCGATCAAATAAAACCCCATATTCTTTATGGTTATAATAAAATATACACGGAAAAGAATATTAACAAATCACGATAACAAATGACAAAAATTTAAAGATAATATTTAAAATAATATCCTCTAAAACATTTCTTATGCATTTTGTAGATATTAGCTTTTTTTAAAGTAACACGTTAAATAACAAAGCTTCATACCAAATGGCGTGCAAGAAGCCTTCATTGGCATTTCCAAACGTTCTCAAAATCGGAAACCACCTTAAAGTTATTATTATAAAAGACATAAAATAGATCTGAGCGTAGAAATCTCTAAGTTCGTTATGGTCGATACTGAAATGCTCCAAGTACCGTTTAAAATGCTATAATTTCACCGTCGATGTATAGTTCGTGCTATTGTTTCTCGCAATTCTCATAACAGTTTGCTTTCTGACTTGTTAAAATCTGATACCGAAGAAGGTTTTTTTTATCGAGATATTCAACAATTAATTAGAATACCCCAACTTAACTTTTACGTGGTCATTTTTAATACTAGGTTGTTCAATGTGTCAACAGTCCAACCTCTCCACCTCTTTTTTCGGGAACAAGGGAAGTTGTGTTAAATTAGGGTAGTACTCTGTTACTTAGAAAAGCTAATAAATATGCTCCGAGTACCGGAAACAGCTAGATCATTAAATAGTTATAAAAAAATAAATCATTTCATTGCATAAGGGTCCCATTTTTAATGAGGTACTCAATAACCGCAAAAGAGTGCAGAGAAACGGCGGATACCACTTTTCCACAGTACGAGTTTATTCATCTTCATATATGTACATTTCGGCTACTAAGTAGCCATTTTCAGAAGATTCATACTGAAGATGGCTACTTAGTAGCCGAAATGTACGTATAAACTCATATTGTGGAAAAGTGGTCTCCGCCGTATTTTGGACATTTTTTCGTACAAGGCTTACTTTCCGAGATATTCAGCTCGCCCTGTATAATTTTTGTTTTTCTATTACACAAGGGTTAAGGGTTAATTAATTATGATATTGGTCACTGGAATATAATATACTACTTAATCTAAAGTTCAACTTTGCCAAGTACCGAAACATAAATTTTATACACTGTGAAATCTTTATGAACAAAACTTTCAAAAAGAAGTCTGCAATAAATATAATTATTTTAATTAACTTCTGCAATAAAACCCTCTAGTTAAATTATATAATACAATAAAATGAGTTAATAAAGAGCAAATGTTAATGTTAAAAAGAAATGTTTAAAACTTAGCACAATTCAGGTCAATTAAAAGTAGTTTTATTATAATTTTATCTCGCGGTGTTTTTCTTTTTTCATTTTGGAGATAAAACTTGCCATCGAGCAATATCATATCTGAGCGCATTTTTGTCCTCTCCCTCGATCTCGAGAAAATTTATTTGCTTCGCGAGATATGAAGGGGTGTAAACACGGAGTAAACAACATGCACGGCTCCTTCATCCAAATTCCTTGGTCTTCGTGATATAGCCAGACGTGAGGCGTCGTTTCTCCTATTTATGCGCTAAGTCGTAATGGAAGGCGATAATGTGTTAGCCAACCACGATTTATGACCTATATATATTTAGAGACATATTTGTCTGGCTCCATTGAGGAGGAGGCTGAACACTGGCGTCAAGGTTCGCGGGTTCGAAGCCCATCTAGGGGCACGTTTGTTTGTGCACCATTATTATCACGCCGTAATTCATTCTGTCATCGCCTTCATTACCCCGCAGGACACCAAAAAAAGAAACATTAAGTGAAAACGATTATCCCGTCTCCTCTCGAAGTTTTGATATATTTAATATTGCATCACCATTTTGAATTCAAATGCATTTAAATTCTTATCATCACCATAAAAATTAATAAGTTAGGCTCAATAGCTATCAAATCCTTTAAGGAAAAATTAATTTAAATCCTATTTTTTGCAATATGTATTCAGTACGAGCAAATGGCAGTTTATATTGTTGACGTAGTTAGAATTTAGAATTTACTCTTGGCAATGAAATAACTGTGTACATTATTAAATGGGCTCTACAACAATATTTGTTCTTTAAAGAAAAAACTAAAGAATAGTCAATGAGAAATTTATCCTAAGCCACACATCCGATGTTTTGTTATTTTCATCAATAATATTTGTTCTGCAGTAACATAATAATGAGAGTGGGATTTTGAAAATTAATGAAACTATCTTCAACACGTATGATTAATATTGCCGAAAAATGCCATTTACCATTTATGCCATGCACCATGGCCATATGAAAGTGTTTCTTGTAATGTTGTAATTAAATCTTTGTTGTAATTATTATTAAAGACATGAAAACGACGAATAAGGTGAAAATGCCTCGTTGAAATTAAAGTTTTAATGACATTCTGCTGCTGTAGTCTTGAGTAAAGTTTACAATAATGCATACCTTATGATTACGATATTGTTTCATTTTAGGTTAATTCTGTTGAAATTAATATGAGATTCAAGAGGAAAATCTTCCTATCATTACCATAAATGTGTTTGCATAATTTTTCTTAAATAATTTTTGTATTAAAATGAGATAGGTAGATGTTTCACAACTTTTATAGAAAATTATTAGGCCTTCGTAACGATATTACCCATTTTTTAAAAAAGTTTCAAAATCATTGTTAAACATTATTAATGGTAATTCACATTTAAACAAAGATATGAAAGTTATACCATTTTTCTACCGTTTTTAACGCACCCACAGAAACTGTAGTGTATTTTTTTTATTTCATTTATGTATTTTGATTAGTTTTTTTAATTCGCTTGCGAAAAACAACAAAAATTCACTGGCTTGCTGATTTTTTTCTCTTCCATCTCTCCCCCATTTTTCCAACTTGTTCCACGTACCCTCCATTTCATCCCTTCCATCTCCTCTGCTCGCTTTGGCATCAACAATTTTTTAGTTACAAGCGGATCTTGTGGAGTTGCGCGACGCTCACGCCAAAATGAGAAACACCAACGACAGGATTAAACGTGACAGGGAAAAACTCGAGCGAGAGCGAGACGAACTGAAGATGAAACTTAGTGAGAACCAACAATTCCTGACGGAGGACCTGTCCAAAATATCTTCAATGGCAGAAGAGGTATATCGGGCATCTTTGCATGGAATGTCGACCCCGCTGAAATCCCTACTTATTAATAAACTGCATCTTTGGAAACTGTGTTTGCGAAAAACCGAAAAAAAAGATGCAAAATATTTTTCACTCGCACTTTTGTGATGAATCATGACGTCTATTTTCACGCATGTCAATGTCATCTACGAATAAAATAATATTACTATCACTTGAATGTCAATTTCCTTAACGAGATTTGAATTTGGTACTTGTTTATTTTATTTTATTTTTTTATTTTTTTACTGATACTAATTATATTCTTCTTAAGCTACTAACAAATAACCAAAAGCGTGTTGCTGCCTTTTTGGTTTATATTATAAATTTATAATACCGAAAAATAACATACCTCTAAACCTTGGAGATTTAAATTTTCCTTTCATATGTTTTAATTAATACGGCATGTTGAATTCCTTCAATATGTTTTTGAATTTTTAGTATTTTTTTACTAATTGTTTTTATTAAATTTTTGTATAGTATTTTATATTTTATATTGATTTTTTTCCTGTCATATTGTATGTACATGCAGTGAGTCTAACTTCATCAAAGAGAACAATCTGTCAATTTACATTTAAAGTATACACTTAGGCCTAATAACAGCTACGTAAAACAAAAATTCTTTGGACTGAATAAACATGCTGCTGTAGTTAGCAAATCAAGTTTTTAGTAGTTTTTCACGCAAAAAGAACCTCAGATACCTGTTTTCCCTTGATTGTTCATCTAGTTCAGGGCTGTCCAAAATTTCTGTCCAAGATCATAAGTCGACCAAATTTAAGGCTTCTTATTGGTAGAAATACGGTTAACAATGGTCAAAACATGTTGATGTAACAATGTATGACGTTTCAGTTGTTTGGCTTTCTTTCTAGGTGGTATTGGCTGCGCCCGTGCACGCGGCTAATCTTCCTTACCCCCCTATTGCACATTACGTTGATCAGTTCCTTAAAGTCGAGTTGCCAATTATCAATTCGACATTGGAAAAAAAAAAATGAGACAGTTTACCATTTTATTTCCTTCGTTTTAATGTCACAATTTTTTCGAAGTCAGGTAAAATTGTATTTTTTCCCCGATAGGACACGATTGCATATTAAGCATTTCGAATCCGATCTGTGAAAAATGAAAAAAAAAAACATTCTCCCACTCCGGTTTAAATACTGGCACAATGATTTTATGCTTTTTCCGTATGTGCGCCATGTTATGTAAGTATCAAAAACTAAAAGAAGTAATGCCTCATTTAATGCAATCGCCCCCTAAAGTCTGGCAACACTGCATAGGATAAAGTATACCCACTCCCCTCCTGAGTTTTGGACTATCTCCGTGAGCTTTGTCCACGAGCATTTTATGTTGCACGCGGGCGACGTGCACGATTTGGACGGCCCTGATCTAGTTGAAACTGTTTTGTTGCAAACAAAGGATCTCAGGAAGAGAAGTGAATTCAATTCAAAATCCATATCTTTAGTGTCTTTAAGACAAAAAGTACCCCAACTAAGAAATTGATGTTTAATCTTGGTAGCTAGATTTTGGGCCACTTTGTATATGCGTACTTATTACTTAGGGGCCCCTGATATTTTACCGCTGGAGGGCTCCACTCAACTTAACCCGGCTCTGTAGCTCTTCCGTTTGTGAGAATAAAAAATTTTTTTTAACATTTTGACGCGAGAAAATAAGCTGAGATGGAAGCATAATGAGAAAGATCATGATGTAAATATTTAAAAACAACTTGGTAAAAATATTTGATGAGAATCAAAAACAAATATCCAATTAAAATGTTTAATGAAAGGGATAATAACAAGATAACACCAGTTGATTATGCGTGGTACTGCGTTATCATAACGATATTAATTAAAAGCATGGTTATTTTATTCGCGAAGTCGGTATTTCTGTGGCCAACTTTTTTCGGATATTTGATTTTGATTTCAGATTTTGATAGAACATCAAAAAGTGAGTGAAAGTTATAATAGGCACACGTCCTATCTAATCGGAACACGAGAAAATGATGTAGTTCAGTTAATCATTTTGTCCGAAGGGATATGTCATTTTAAAACTTGCCCATGTGCCCATTAAAACTTTCACTTACCGTTTTGATGATCTATCCAAATCTGAAGTCAAAATCAAAAAATTCGAAAAAAAAAAAATTGGCAACGGAATGACCGACTTCGCATATCCAGTTATCTTTGTTTTTAACATCGTTGAATATACGATATACCCGAAATGGTGTCTTTATCTTGGGAAAAGTGAAACAAGGCTTTATTTCTCTCTTTCGCGGTTTGAATGGAAATGAGATATCATATTTCTTTATCATCACTTCATTTTTAAAATTATTTCAAGAACAAAAAAAATTGATTGATTTTATAAACTTTTAACTCATTATCCTTTTGAGAAAATCTAATTATGAAAATGTGATATAGTTTTCCTACTTTAAAATTAAGGGTAATGTTTTTTTCAACGAGAGCTGAATTTAGAATGTTAGAGAGGATATGCTTTGCCCAGGTGAAGAAATTATTTTGGGATTAATTTTGGCTCTGTTTTGACACATAAATAATAATTTTTAAGATTTTTGATTCCATAAGTAACATGAAGTATTTCAAGGTCTACATTTAAAATTTCTCATTCCTAAAAGGTAAAAGGTAACAACTTTTTACTTCGTCCGCCACTTAAGATTTTTTTAGAAAACCACAGTCTTATGTGAAGGAAATGTTCGATATTTAAGACTTAACCGCTTAAATAAACACTTTGCTATTTATTATCTCTTTCCTCGGAATGGTTCTGTAGGCTAAAAAATATGTACATATTCAATTAATAACAATTTTTTTTTCTTTTGAACGAGCATGCCAAAATGGTTCTGAGAAATCCTTCTCTTCAAATATTCTCGGTGCCTCCTCCTAAAGGACTGGAACCCGAGATCTCAGGAATCAAAAGCAATTAACTCCTCCGCCTCATTATCGAGTGTTCTTGCAATGGAAGAAAAAAAATGCTTCTAATTTTTAGAAGATTACATGAGAAGAATCCTAAACACTAACATCTTCGCCAAAGAGGAGTTCATCGTCCTTCTTGTTAAATTCATTCATTTATTAAACCAATTTAAACGAAACTGCATCGTTTTAAGAAATAGGGATACATTTTGATAACAGTAGTTTTTGATATTATTCTAAAATTTATTAATTATATGGTTTTTCTGCCATCTCAGCTGTATAATTGATTCTGGTATTGATTGCGTTCCTTTGTATATGAGAGCTAACTTAATAAAAGAAAAATGAAACTAAATCTTCTTAGAACTTATCTTTATCATTCCCACAGCCAGCTTTTCTTCTAAACAATTACAGGCAATAATTCCAGGATGAACTGAATACTTCAGCTTGTCTTAAAGTATTAACATATTACAGCTGCGCCAAATAAAATTGATCTTATGGTTCCTACATTTTTCAAATAAGAATAATTCACTTAAAAGCACACCCTCAAAATATATATTGGAATAGATTTTATTTAAAATAGAAAAAAATAACCTTGTCATTGATGCTTAAGCTTAACTATACTATTAACCGTTAAATTTTGGATATTAGTATTGGAGAACAAGAAAGTTTTAAACGTTAAAATAGCTCTGAATAGATCATGTAAAAGAATCTTGTCTTGCATAAGATGAACGATAGCATGTAGAAGATGAGCATATTATCGTTTTATATTAAAAATTTTATATGCATATCATTAGATTCTGTTTATAAAAAATAATTAAATTATTATATCACGTAATTTTCGATCAGTTATTTGATTACGAGCTTTAGCTATTTAAACAAATGCAAGGTTAGTCTATACGTTTATCCGTCCATGCGGCCACGTAGCCGCCATTTGCATGATCACTTGAAAACAGTGACTGTTGAAACTTTCACATGCTTAGATTTAGCATGCGATTCATACTGATGATACATGGCAAATGATAGAATCTAGTTGTTGTTTATGATTTAAGCATTGTTGGCATTGTCTTGGAACTTGGCGTTACAATCATTTCGTAGAGGCCTCGCTCGCTTCGTTTGAACATTAAACGTAAAATTCATTAAATTGCCCGACAAAATTACCAGGAAAATGAAATAAAAAAATTGAAAGTAATATTTTGTAAGAATCAACTTAACAAAGTCGCACACTAATTTTCTCAAAGTTATTCAACAAAGTTAATTAACTTCTAATGCGCCATAGGTAAAACTACTTTTTGGAATGTTTACAAGATTTTATTATTTATTAGAGCTATCGATAGATTAGATGAGTGTATTATAATTGAAATTTAAGCGACTATTCTAATCAAACAGATTTCATGGAATTAAGAAGAAACCTAATTTTTTAAGAACGTAATTAGAATGATTTTTTTGGAAGAATCATTAAAATTAGACGGATCAGACCAATTTTCTGTATTCATTATCGTTTTAGGATAATTAAATCATTCAAATTATGCTTTAACATTTTGTCTTCTTTATGATTTTTTTTTCTTAACAGTTGGATAAGCTGAATAAAATGGTTCCAGCTGCACTTGGCGACTCGAATCCATCAGTTAAGACGAGTTCATCGCAATTAGAAATGCAGAAAATCCGTGAAAATTTTAAGACCGCATTACATAAAGTGAGTGAATTCTTATTCAAATATATTCTTATTCACCCTTGATTTTTAAGTCTATTAACAACATAAAAAAGAAATAGACTAACGAAGAGAGTTTTTTAATTTGTAGCATAAAAATATGTAAATAGTTATGAATAGATACAACAAAATTAATGAAAATTAAACACACGCGCTTGAAAATGTTTCTTACGCTGTTGATGATAAGAAATTCTTTTGGGTATAACATAATTGCCATCTATCAGGCAGTCCATGATCACTAAACGAAAATAGTCTTCATGGAATCTAAAGATGAATCACGCTGTCTGCCGTGACCTGTTTCCCTGACATGAAGGGGTCCAGACGACAAAACAAATGTTAGCCTGTAGGAGATGAATCCGGGGAACAGGCAGGATGAGGAAATGCTTCATAGCCCAAAACATTTAGTGTCGGCATCCTTGCGATATGAGGAGGGGCGTTGTCCTGGAGGAGAAGAACACCATATCTGTTCACCAAAGTCGGATGCTTCTGCATCAACTTTTGGTGTATTTGTTGCAATTCAGCACAATAACGTTCTATATTGATGGTTTAGTCTCTTACCAAGAATCTACGATGAATAAAAGATTACATCGTCTTGGGTGTAGGGGGATTAAATGTTCTGGTTTACATCTTCTTCTTGGGTGTAGGGGTGACTTAGGATGCCGTCCATGAGGTTGTGCCTTGTTTAACCATTGTTAAGATCATTTACGATTACCTTACAGGACCTACTTTTCGTCGCAGCTGAAGATTCGGTGCGATACAAGTTCCTCTGTCTTTCTAGTCAGCAGTGACGTGCAGACTTCCAAACGTCTGGTTATGTTGGCGGTTGTCAGTTCATGAGGTGGCCACATGTCCGTTTCTTTGACCTTATCCAACACAGCCAGACGTTAACAACTAATTTTGACTTAACTCGCTGTTGTCTCAAAAAGTGTTTTCAGGGTGTCACGTGCAGTGGAAACGATTTTGATTATAAGGACAGAAATAAAGGGAGGGATACATAATTTATAAAATGCATTGCTCTTTTATTGAAACTACTGGTTATAATAAGATGCATTGGGTTATATATATCTTAACGAAATTTACGAGTCACTAATTGAATTCACAGTAATTATTTCAAACACTGATACGAAACACATAAGTTAGAAGTAAATGTATAATTATCTGAGAGCCCGTTACTCGTGCTACTCTTTAACGATGAGGGCACCTATACTATTATTTATACTTTATGAATTGCACTGAATTATTAACACCTTCGTAGTATTATCTTGAACACGCACATTATATATCTCGAAAACACGGCACGCACTTAATCATGTATTGGAAGCACTAAGTTCAATAGGCCTAACGAGTAATTTGAAAGACGGGTCTATATATATAATTTTATAGTTCAATAAAGTTAAGTAACTTCCGACCACTAGAGTCTTACGGATTTGATATATTAATAGTTTAATTTAGGAGGCACTGAGTCAGTTCCAAATAGACCTTTACTTGCTAAGAGAATAAAGTCTAAATAGGCCCGGTCGTTAACGTTAATGGCTTCCAAGCGCGCGGTTAGAAAAAATTCAAAACGAGGCTTACCGGTGTCGTTGATACTACTTTAGTATTCATCGTGCTGTCGCCATCTTTCCTACTGTCTATCATTTCCGCTTCTCCATCTCCTCGCTTCCGATTCTCGTGCCTCTCGTCTCTTCTCGAGAGCTGGGAGTTCTCTTGTCCCTCTCTTCGTTGATGGCGGGCGTTATTATTTGACGTCACGGCCTTTCGCGTCGGGTTTATGTATCTTGTCTTGTATTGCTTGCGGAAGGACCGTGACAGAGGATCATAGTCAACAGAAAAAATCGTCAGAAACTGCAATAGGTCGGTGCCTTGTTTTACAAGTCTGTATCTGTGCTTCGAAAGTTCACAAACCATCGGCGAACAGTTCGTTCTTTGGCCCTTTTTTCCCCAATTGCTTCGTTAATGTTTTGAGCGGCAATTTTCTCCATGTTTACTTGGCAAGCCGCGAACGACAAAATAAGGCAAGCCTGAAATCTGTCCTTCACATGTCTGCTATCTATATATGGCATGTATGTGACAATAAATCCACACTCTGGATGCTTTTACTCCACCGTATGGAGGAGGAGTCTGCAATGCGCTATGGTTTCGGAATTTCATTCACATCGACCTATATTTTCAGATAGTTATTTCTAACACTTATTACTAGTAACAATTTTATTACTTTTTATGTATCGTCATTTACCGTTTAAAAAATAAATCTGATAGACTTGGTTGGTAACATTTAAACTTACTTTAAACTATTTTTTTAGTTTTAATTTAATACATCAGAATTAGAAAAAGATAAATAATACAGTTTTGTCCAATATTTAGATAACAAAGACAACGGACGAATTTAGAAGGCTTTATGGATTAAGAGAGGAAGAGAGAGTTAGGCGGAATATCTCTTTCAGAAGGTAAGGCGACTTTATGACATTATGTGGTCATTCCTAAAGAAAAAGCAAAGTATTTTTAACATATTTACTTTACAAATTTTATTTTAGGGCAATGTCTGCTACGGATTCTGATTTAGATGCGGCAAAACCGCCTCTGACGCCGACGCGAACGAGGAAGGACGATCCACTTACCCGGTGGCAGAATCCACAGCGGGTGACCAACTATCCGGCCTCTCCACCGAGCATGCTCATCACGCCGCCGCGTACGAGGGCCAACACGTCGCTCTTCCGCAAAAGTCTCAGCCTCGACCAGTCTCTTACCATGGACCAGCTGGAGAAAGGCATTTGGAAGTCGGAAAGCGAGGCCGGCAGCACGTCATCTCTGGAGGAAACTGCCGTCGTCCACAGCCGGAGTCGCAGTTCAGGCGGGGAATATTCCACGGCCAACACCCTTCAAGTTCCCGCCCCAGGACCGTCGCCTTTGCCGAGGAAGAAGAAAAAGTTCCAATCTTCTCAGTCGAGCTTAGAGTCGGCATCTCCTTCTAGTAGCCGGGACACTAGTGTTGAAAAAGAAATGAAAATCGCACCTCCGCGACCCCCTTCTCCGGGACTGACGGCATCGTCGCCGGCGCTGCCGCAAAAATTTTCCAAAGACTCCTTGGCCAAGAAGCCGCCGGCAGGTGGTAACACGGCCAGAGATCGTTTCTTTACTATGGGAAAATCCCGTAGCATAGAGGAGACGCCCACGGGAGAGTCCATTGCTCAAGCAGGGGTCGAAGCGATGAAACCAGGACTGGGGACGTCAGTAGGTAATATTCCAAAACAAACTGAAAAAAATAAGGACTTCAAATCCAAAATCAGTAACATTTTTAAAAAACCACCCAGTCGAACGAGTAGTTTAGACTCTGCAGACAAAGATGGCGCTATGTCCGTCGCGTCTCCTTCGAGTAAAGGATTAAAACCACCGACTGATCCTAAACAGAAAACGCAATACAAAAGCACCGGTTCTCTTCACACAACGGTGAGGGCTTTACCTAAATAACTCCAGCAGGTATACAACCCAATTGTAAATGGTATCCGTCATGTCCGTGTTTCTAAAAATAAAATTTTGTTTGTTCGTGTTGTGTGTTGACGTGATTAAAACAAGAAATTCCTTGACATTATTTTTTTATTTTTTTTTATTTTTAAAAGAAAGAATGAAATATTAATTGCAAAGCATGAGTGTTTGTAAATGCGCATGTGTGGGCGGGTGAGTATGCCTTCTATTTAAGATAAGCAACAGTGCTGTTTAAAATGAAAATTAAATTAAGTTTTTAGATATTTCTATTTGAATTTGTAAGATAGAATTTGATTCCATAAGGGAATTTTTATTTGTTTTTTTTTTAATCATTAGCTAGAGAAAGAGAGAGATAGAGGTTTTATTGTAATGTGCAGATGGCTGTATATGTTATAATTTATTTAACTTTATTTCTTTGCGTGTATATAAGAGTGCTCCTTTTGAATTAAATTTTATTAATGCTCAAATGAAATTCATGGGTAGAGGAAATTGGAAGGAGCGTACCTGTTAAGAATTGCTGTTATTTAAAATATCACATATCTTCTTATGATTTAAGAAGAATAATGTAAATATCAATTTGCATGAATAAAAACTATATTTTTTGTATTCATTAATCCTGTTTAATACTTCATTAAATTACTAAAAGAAATATTAAGGCTGTGTATGCTTGCAATTAAAAACACCCCTATTAACAAATATGAAAAAATGAAAACAAAGATGTCTGTGAATGTTTTATTTTTACTAATCTATACTAAAGTATACCCAATTAAAGATTTTGTGCAATAAAAATAGAATAATAATAATTTCTATTCAAAATTGACTACATCTCATTAAATATTTTTGCCTCTGTGTGCATGTTAAGTCATTTCTTTCGCTTTGATGGAAATGAAAAAAGAGAAAAAAATGATCCGTGTTTTGAAAACTAAATTAAAGTAGTCAAAAACAGAAGATCAGTAGATGGGAAAAAATGAAAGTTTTTCAAAACATTCCTTTTCCCCTGAAGATATTTCTTGTTGTTGTTTTTCAATTTTGTTATTTGTAATTTTTATTATAATATAGTTTCTTTATTTAGGAACGATCAAATACGAAAAAGTACTAGCAAAAGATACAGGGGTTGGACAAAAATATGGAAACACCTCAGAAAATGCATGTCTGAAGTAAAATGCAAATTTGAGTGATGTGCTGCTAATACCCCTATTTAGTATTGGCAATAAACCTTCAGCAAGTAGATAAAAAGCTTCATTTGTTTCTATGCTGTATTCTGTTGAGTTTTTAGTGCAATATGGCTGAACTAACAGAATTCGAACGTGGGCAAATTGCTGGAGCCCGTATGGTGGGTGCTTCTGTAACCAAGGTGTCTGAAATGTTTGGTGTTTCAAGAGGCACAGTATCTAAGATTACAACTGCATACCTCAGGAATGGGAAAACCAAGTCTGATAAACAACAGCGTGGACGGAAAAATGTGTTGGATGGTCGAGACAAACGAATACTACGTAGGATTATGGTACGTAATAAGAAGACTACAGCTGCAAAAGTTACTGCAGAACTGAATGCCACCCTCACAAACCCTGTCAGCACCAAAACAGTTTGAAGGGAACTCCGCAAACAGGGTATTTCTGGACATGCTGCAATCCCAAAGCCACTGATCACTGATCGCAGTACTAAAATCCGAAGAGAGTGGTGCCATGTTCATAAAACCTGGTTTTTGGAGCAATGGAAAAAGGTCATATAGTCGGATGAGTCTTCGTTCACACTATTTCCAACTGCTGGCCGAGTTTACGTCTGGAGAACACCAAAGCAAGCTTGATCAAGATTGTTTGCAGCCAACAGTAAAACATGATGGAGGTTCAGTCATGGTTTGGGCTACAATATCGTGGTATTCTGTCGGCCCTATCGTTACCCTGCAAGGCCACATCACTGCCAAGGACTATCTCAACGTTTTGTGTGACCAGGTTCATCCGATGGTGCAAACTTTGTTCCCCAAAGGTGATGCCTTTTACCAAGATGATAAGGCGCCGGTTCACACAGCTCGCATTGTCCAGGACTGGTTTTCTCAGCATGAGGGTGAAGTATCACATCTGCCATGGCCCCCACAATCACCAGATATTAATATTATTGAGCCTTTGTGGTCTGTTTTGAAAAGAAACTTGCGAGCACGCTATCCACCTCCATCATCATTGAAGGAACTTGCCATTGTTTTGCATGAAGAATGGTACAAGATTCCCTTACAAATCATACAGGATCGCTATTTGTCTATTCTAAGGAGGCTCCAAGCTCTTATCCAACTCCATATTAAAGGTGATAATGTTTTTTTTTAGGTGTTTCCATATTTTTGTCCAACCCCTGTATATCAGAAGTTTTAGGTTGATATATCAGAAAAAGATATATATATATATTTATAAATATTGACACTAAATACATCTAGAAGCTAAATATGAAAGCGTTCCTGGCATTTTTACATTATTACACGTTAACTTTATACAAGTTTGTACAAGTTAACTCGAGCAGTTTCAAAGCTGATCTTGCCCTCTACAGCTGACTATTCTAACTTAATTTAGTTGTCGACTAGTTGCTAATTTCTATCCAAAATACTAATAAGGTCAAATGCTGAAACAATTACCAAAAATCTTTAGTAACCTTTACCTTTCCAAAATTGATGTTATTCTAAAAAGTTGGTGCAAAAGTAAAGCTGGTTAATTTCTTATTGACCATACAAATGACATACAAAAACATATTGATTATATAAGCTTTATTTGGACATGAATACATCCTGGGTTAAACGGGAGATGTCTAAACGGGAGTCTATTTCTTCCCAGAAGCGCCCCCAACATATTCTCTGTTATAAGCTCCAAAGCACAGAGATTCGTTCCTACAAATTTTCTAGTTATTATGGTAATAGGGAAACATACAGAATATCTTTGATGAATCTTCACAAAAAGAAATCGTAGATTGTTAAATCAGGTGATCGCGGAGGCCAGAGTGGGATCGACAAATCATGATTCCTGGCTAGCGTTCTGGTAGGATGGCCTTCAAGATAGTCACGAACTCTACATTTCATATCAATAAGGTGTTTGTCTGTCAGTTCAATAAAAAATAAATCAGCTTTACTTTTTTGCATCATCCTTTTTGAGTAATCCTATATTAAACAAAAAAGCCGATTTCAATACTAAAATCCAAAATTAAAGAGAATCGCTACTTTTTTCGTACAACAAGAGAATATGCCTAAAATAGAATTTGTTTGGCATTTGCTTTTAAATGCAAAAATTTTTCATATAATAGGAAAAAGTACTACTTTAGAATTCCAATAAAAATTCAGCTTTTCTCTCTTAAAAAAACTAATATTTGTTACCGAATGATTTTATATTTGCATGATACTTGTTGTATATCAGAGAAGACCAATCACAGAATCATTTTAAATGATTAATTTTTAGAAATCTGAATTACAATTTCTTTACTTTAGAATGAGCATTCTTTAAACTTAATTTTATACTGCATCAAAAAAAAATATTTTTCAATTTTTATTTCGAATGATTGTAATTACATTATATACTTTTATTGCAATAAGAAAACAAATGGGCCACTGTTATATAAGATATAGCTTAGAAATAATTTCTCTAACTAAGAAATCTCTGGTAATTTTTTAAGAGATTGTAAGTTTGGAACTAAGAACCATTAACAATCCAGTTTTAAACATGGAGCATGGCACTCATTTATTAACCCAGGAATTGTGTAATTTAAATAATGCATCGTATACAATTTTTTTGATACATCATAATCGTATTGACTAATGCGTAATTTAAATTCTTCTTAGAAGATAAATTTTACATCATAGAAATTTTATAGTATGCTGCCATATCTTATTCAAAAGAAATCTGTCGTATCTGATAAAATGTATAAGTGTGACTTTTTTTCAGAAATATGCAATAACAAGAAGTATAATCTAGCTATCTACGGTCGAAATATTTTTTATGTGTCTTTTAAACGACCCATTCATTTATAATATGGTTTTACTAAATATATTTTCTATTATAACTGGAAACGTAAACTTCAGCAAAAAGCATAATATTTTTGTTAGGGTTTACATTTCTAATTGTATAGTATTAAAATCAGCTTGACTTTTATTAATTATAAGATTACTTTTTAAATTTATTCATGTTTTTTCCATCCAAAACATTATTAAATATACTCTATATTATTCTCTATACACACAGCGGTCATTTTATTAGGAACCTCCAGTCACTGACATGCGAATGAGTTGTGCCTTCGTTCGCATCTTATAATGTTATCAAACAAGATATAGGGGGAACATGGATATCATAGTATATCTTCAAGTCAATTCCAACCGCATCATGGGCCAGATCAGACGTTTAACGAATAGCGTGACGTCCTCTTAAGCTTTTCACAGAATCA
>JAHWFO010026984.1:216904-249782 GCA_023313115.1 Rhysida immarginata
ATCATGTTTTTAGACTGATAAAATTAATTTCTAAAAGTTACAGTAATGTAAGAATGAATCATTTGTGTAATAAACTCTCTGATAAAGAAACAGAAATCAAAATCAGGTCACATGTAACCAGAACTGTTTCATTTTCTCATCAATAAATTTGTGAATATTAACATTCCAACAATGCAGTCACTTACTGTCACTAGTAATTTTTACACAATTTTCAAAACTTTTAAATATCTGGAAATTCTTCTATTTAACTACATAAAAAAGGAAATAAACCTAATAATCATATCAGTAATTAAAATGTTAAAACTCCCCGATTTTATAAGGAGAATAAGCCAAAAATTACTTACTCCACATTTTTTATATTTACTTCTGCCCTCCCAACATGGCGGCGCTGCGACTTCCGGTGGCCTCACCTCTAGTAAGGAGCCAACAGCGCCAAGCGCAGTCCAGTTGTTTTTGCTAGGTCATTGGGCCAGATTATATATTTTTCCTTCTATGCATATCAGCTAGTTTTTATAGATTTACTGACATCTGTTGGCGAAAACCTGAAAGTTTCGTATATTTTTATTGCTATTAAAAGAAGAGGGGTGTTGAAGTAAAATAATATCCTTAAGAAAAAATTTATATTATTAGGTTATTATATGCGAATTATTAATTTTAGCGTACAGTCTTCAATAAGATTAGAATAACAGCATTAAAACATGAAATTCAATAAATTTTGAAAAATAAAATTTGGCAGAAAATTTTATTGTTATATCTATTTTTTCCTATAGATCGTATGAATTCTTCTCCTTTTTTAATTTTCAAAAATTTACTATATCGAGAAAAATTTCAATATAATATGGTGTTGAAATAATTTATTTTCTATAAAGCGAAAGTGAATATATTGATATCACAGCATTTCCATCTATTGGCAGAAAGTAAAAACGATATGGAATTTGAATGGGATATCTGCAGTAGATCAATATTTATCTTGTCTGGTATTTCGATTGAATAAAAAATAATGTAAGCCATTCTTTTAAAGTTAACCAGGATTAGTTAGGCATATCAGTACATACTGCATTCTTGCATTTCATTTTGACAGAAAGGATGTCTAAATAACTGACCCGGTTTTGAAAGAAGAAACTCTGTGGAAATACATACAGTAATTGGAGAAAATTTTATAACTCTGTGTGGCAACAATGACCCAACCTACCAACGATAATTTTCTAATTATTTACTTTGAATCGCCGACAATAATATTGAGAATATTGTTAAATGATCATTTTATCCTTGCTTTAGTCATCTGAATTGGATAATTTCGTAAATGAGAATTTTCCCGCAATTATCCAATTGGGCTGTTTAGACTCCCGAGAACGGCGAATTTTATCAAATAATTTGCGATAAAAACTTGCGAAGAATTAAATGTCTAGTATTATTAAATGCTGGTACAGTTGGAGATATCGTACTTACTTTTTAAGAGAGTTGAACTAGTAAAATAAAGAAACAGTTGAGTATCTGATCTATGCTTCCAGAGCAAGTAATTTTATTAAGATAAAAAATGAAAGGAGAAATTCTGCGACTTGGGATCGAACCAGGGAATACGAAACGTGGTTCCGAGGTTGCGGAACTTTCCCTTTCGTTTTTCATTTTTATTTACTATTTCGCCGATCTATTAAAGAGGATTTTTAATACAAATCTAAGAATCTGTGCGTTTATCTACAAAAATTTTGCAATTTTGAAATTCTGACTTTGGATTCGTAAAGATCATCAGAAAATAGAATATGAATGTCTATAATCGATAAAACTCTATTGAAAATCTCATGTTTGTTTTGGTGATTAATCCAAGTTCTCAATAGAGTTGGTTTTAATTTTGGGTGGACACGTATTTTATAAATTTTATTTTATTTTTTAAAGAATGTCAAGAAATTTTTTATAGTAAAATGTTAGACAGTTTTTATGTGCTAGTCTAAAGGAAATGTTTCTAGAGTATTAGATTAGATAATAGTGAGAAATTAGCATTAAGTTCGTGGTCTTGCCTTTTATATAATCCATGTGGCATGTTGTAATTAGCATCTTTCTCTTAGAAATAATTTGACATTGGTAAAATGGCTAAATATCGAATTTCATTTTGTAATTTTTCTAACTTAGTAAATAACTAGAAATCCAGTCCTTCTGATCAAATTATAACCAAATGTTGCATTTTGAGTGGAATTTTTTAAACACTATCATTTTATGTGTAGACTTTTTTCATTGTTTTAAAATTTTCTATTTCCGCCTCTTTTTATTTCTATAGCGATCGGGTAGCCAGGAATCGAGCGTATCTTCGACGTCGTCGACCAGTGGATACCAGTCGGCGTCGCTCCCTCGTCGTTTGTTGCGACGATTGGGCACTAAATCGAAGTCCATCGACGACCCTTCACAAACAGCCAAAAACCAAACTCCACAACAAGACGGACTTCGCAAGTCATACACCGAGACAGCAGTGTAAATACCAAAGCAGGGATCTTCTTATTTTGTTTTATTTTTTTTTTTTAATTATTTATTTTCCATGGATTTATTCTCACAAGAGTGCTAAAGGCAACGACATCAATCACGCCACTGAATTCTGTAACACTGAATAACAAACGAGACTTTCTACAAACATTCTACTTATCTCTCACTTAATTTCTAATTCAGCGGGTTTTTTTATTATCTGATTTTTTCGCGTTCACAATTTTCATTCGGGTTAACGAATGGGAATAACATTGAATAAATAATGACTCCAAAGTGCGCATGCGATTTTATTTTTCTCTTTTGAATTCTTGTTATTTTATATGTAAATATGAAATTATGATACAATCTTTAAGAAAAATCAAATTCTGAAAAAAAAAATTAAATTGGGACATGAAAAGTTTCCAACAATATGTATATGTCTTCTCGAGAATTTGATAAACTGTTTTATCATGCATGGTATCCAAAACCATACCCGATCTTATTTCAAGTTAGAATTAAACCAATTTATTCGGAGATTTTACCCATTTTTTTTTTATTACGAGGGTTGGGGCAAAAGTCATGGGAACTATTTTTTTTCTTGAAGATACCAGTCCGGTTGGAAAATGTGACATATACAGACGAAAGGACAAGGTATTAACTACATGTGTGGACAATGAATAGCACTGAAATATCGTAACACACTAATTTATTACGGTAGTATACAGGGTAATATGGCCTTCACGGTTGCTCATCACTGGTTGACACACGTCCTTGCTGAAACTTTCCTACCCACCGTGCTACTGTATGGTATGGTAGGGCATTATTTCCAAGGGCTTCCGCTAATTCACTGTGACATTCCATCGCATTTCTCCCTCGGAGAACGGCTATTTTGATGTAAGCGCGCTGCTCAACACGGGTTACTTCCATCTCGCACGACACTCACCAACTGACTGATTTCACAGCCCTCGCTGCGCTACTACCAGCTATCACAGAGCCATCTGTTGTTCTGCATACACACTACGCCTGCAGAACTTCCACACGATACATATACGTTTGTGATCCGTTCACATATCTACAAGGAAAAAAAATAGTTGCCATGACTTATGCCCCAACCCTCGTATTTTGTGCAGTAGACACAATATGTTAAATATCCTCCTGCATTATTTGAAATTGTGGTGCTAAGATATTATGGATTTCTTTTTTGTGTTTCATTTTGTTAAAGCACTAAAAATATAATTTTAGTATAGTTGCTTCTTTTAAGTTATGTACTATTTTTAATTTATAATATTTTATTTAATCATCTGTTCCCCTGAATAATGTTTTCGAATACATTACATTTTCAAAATAAATCACAAATTTTATTTATTTATTTACTGTGTCTGTAGGGCAAATGCCAAAACATCAAGAAATCTGTATTCACAATCTGCTCAGTAGGAGGAAAAGATTTGTTAAAAAATCATTACAGCAGTCCATTCTTTTTTTATACTTAGCTGAAAAAACAATGTTTTCTCTATGATAATTTGATTTGGCAGCTTCTTGTAATTTTTTTAGAGAACCAGTGCCTAATCATTTCAAGACGTGGATCTCTAGATAGCCAAACATGGTAGTCTTTTCGAGTCGTCCACATCTATCTTCACAAAGTAATTATATATATTTATAATGAAATCACTTCGCTTTTGGTTATGAGAGCCTAACAAAAACACTCGTAAGTAATGTGGTTGTTAGGAGAATCATTACATGAGCGTATACAAAGCTCCTCAATCATTCAGGAAGCCCAAAATACTCATTAGAAGCATTTACTAATAATTAATCAAATGAAATAATTCGGAAGTTGTTTTTTTTTTTAATTCGCTGAGTAGATATGATAAATATCTATCTCTTCTTTAGACTTCCGTTCACATGTCAAATCTGCCTTACCATAATTAAACTTCATGATTTCAATAATATTGCTAAACCGTAACGTACATATCTATGTAGAGTTGCAGAAAACAGTTCCATCAACTTCATAGTATTAAGTACAAAAAAGAAACTAATTTTGTCACATCATTTCTGCTAAAAACGTGTCGTTCAATTTTGATATTTTCTCCCCATTTTATGTAGTGTCCACTCTGTTAATATGATCCAGAACATGTTACATGTTTGCATGGATTTAGACGTCATTACAATTGTCATATTTCAGTAATGTTCAGAATATTATGAAGCTATTCGTCTTTTGATGTAGTCCAGCTAATCTTGCAGATCCAATGAGTAAATAATGTTGGATCAGTGATGAAAGCTGTTGTCTACAAGGGTAATGATACTTCCTTTTAGAAACACCGTATTCCATTCTTATTTGCTTGATTTTTTAATTCCTTTATTTGTAATTTAGTTAATTACGTTCTGCTTTGTTTATGTAAATGGAATTTTTTTAAATAAGCATAAATGAACTTTAAGTAAAGCACCTACAATTTGAATGGGATTTATAAATCGTTTTGGGTACCATGCATGATAACAATAAAAAAATTCAAAAAAATTGATTATGCATCATTGTACTGTAATGTTTCATTCGTTGAAAATTTTGTATGAAAATGGTGTGATTATACTATTAAAAGTTTATACATTATGGTTGTAGTTTGATCATTCGAATTTTTTAACATCAGTTTACAAAGCGTTTATTTATAATTCATAATAGCCTGCAGCTGTCTGATTTCGTTTTCTACTTCACACATTTTTCTGTTAATCATTAGAATGATTATGAATTAAGATACGATTTATTTTCTAATCCTATATCGCATCTCACTCATTACTTACGTTGAATTCTCTCATCGGGCAGAAGAAATGGTTGGAAAAGGTTTTTCACATTTAATACTTTTAAATTGCTCATTTTCCCGTGCAGGAGTTCTTTTATGAAACTTCTGATTTATTATTAATAATTAATATTGATAGTATAGAGCACGACAAAAAATTAATTTGATATATTATTTTCTTATTTTTTTCTATTTTATACTATAAAACAATGAGGGCCAAATTATCTTAACTCCTAATAAAAATAACAAGAATGGTTTTACCGCCAAAGCGGATAAAGGGAGCACATTTTCTTGTTATAGCATCGTACATGGATATATAGAATTAACCAACATTTTAAAACACTTGAGAGTAAATAAATAAATATGAAAACTAAATTGTAAATTACTATTTAAATAGGCTAACGTATAGAGAGAATTTAAAAGAATAAACTTGAAGGTAATTGGTGAGTGAAGTTATTCCTCATACACTTAAAAAAATAAAAGTTCTTTAATTTGTAAGAATTCGCACATAATGTTAAACAAAGTGAGCCTCAATTGCTGAAACGTTATGTGTAAGCATCTATTAGATTTTCATATTAAATTACTAAAGTCTTATTGAAGCAAGCGATTAACTACTATTAAATTAATTGGTAATGAGTTTTAGATACCATTAAGCCTAAGAGTACTATACTCTTGATTCAAATAAGCTATGGATAACAAAAGATCTAATAACGCGTAAGGAGTTGGTTGATATATTACACGCCATATCTTAGCATTAAAAGTTCTATAAATTCTGTATTGTACCATTAGGGCACGTGCTACAAAACCAATTGCCACTATCATTATTTACTCGTTATATTCACTCATGGCACATTGTAACGAGTTGTTTGATATATTACATGCCATATGTTAACATTGAAAGTTCCAATGGTACCATATGGTATCATAGAGCACCATTAGGGCACTCGCTAGTAAACCAATAACCATTATCATTATTTACACGTGATATTCACTCATGGCACATTGTAACGAGTTGTTTGATATATTACATGCCATATCTTAGCATTGAAAGTTCCAATGGTACCACTTGGTACCATTAAAACACGTACTACTAAACAATTCAGACATCACTATATACCGTTATATTCATTCATGAGACATCCTTGCACGTACACGTGCCATTAGACCGATACTTGCTATCACTAGTTACTCTTTTATATTCGTTCATGATATGTTGTGACAATTTGTTTGATATATTACATGCCATATCTTGTTATAGGAAATGTTTAAGAGGGTATCATAATGGTACCATTAAAGCACGTGCTATTAGAGCACGTACTTATTCCTGCTATCTCACGTTCGTACTTCTGCGTACTCTGTCCCATTTTAATGGATTGGTGAAAACACTGTGAAAAAGTTAATTCGTTTTCAAGTTATCGTAATAAATGCTAAGCTCCCTAGGAATAAAAAAATTCTCTTGATTTAGGGACCGAACTGCCCTTTTAATACGCAGTTCACCAACCATCTCATTAACGTTTAGAGCACGCGCAGAACCGAACCCATGTTCTCAACACGCGTTTTACCAAATGCGAGGATAATTCGTTTCTTCCAGCAATTCAAGACATGATTGAACAATACATGCAATTCAATACATGCAACGCAATGAATTGTGGGATTGTCTACAGACGGACGGACGGACGGCTGGACAAACCGATCACATAAGCACATTTCTATATATAGAAAATGTGCTAAAAAGTGCTGTTGTTAAAATATAGACTAAACAAGTAACAAACTTATTCAGTTTTATTTGAATAATATTAACATATGAATTTTAGAGATGTAAATATTTCCGAATTGTGAAAACGATAAACCTGGCGACATAAGAAGTAGGTGCCAATCTTTGAAACTATGACAAAAAAGTCCAGGCACCAATGTATGACAATGTATGAATTTTCAATGCACGGGTATTATCTCTCGGTGGTCACGATCATCCTCGCGTTGGGGAAGGCGCGTGCTGTGCATTTCGTTTTGGTTCCGCGCATGCAGAACGCACGTGATAGACAATTATTATTATGCTCCCCTAAACAAAATGATTTCTTTATTAGTAGGGACGTTATTATTTAATACGATAACTTGATAACAAATTAACTTTTTCACATTCAGTTTTCGCCAATCGACAGATCACGAACAAGTTCTAAGATGAGAGCCAGAATAGATAGTATAGCACGTGCTCTAATGATTCCATTATGATACCCCTTAACTTTTCTATGCTAATTTATGACATGTAATACTCTACGTGACATTGAAAATGCAATACCATGAACGAATGGGCAGAAAAATATGCAAATTGTAGAGATATGTAAATGATGCGTAATAATAATTATTAATAACTGGAGATTGTCTCCAAACACAGGTAATAATTTTTCGATTGCAAAATGGAAGGAAAAATTCTGCGACCTGGATTCGAACCAGGAACCTCGACTATCATGGCCGACGCCTCTACCAATTGGGCTATCGCAGACACCCGGACCGCCAAGCTGTCATAAGTGTCTTAAAGACAACCAAGTTGTCATGGTTGAAAGCCCAATGGGAGGCGGGCTCCTGGCTCTCAGCTCGAGAATTTCTCCTATCCAAACCATCGGAAAGTTTGATGAACTCACAGATAATAATAATAACTGGAGGTTGTCTCTAAACACAGGTAATAATTTTTCGATTGAAAAATGGAAGGAAATTCTGCGACCTGGATGATACCAAGGACTTGACAAAATTATGTGGGAAAATTGAAAATTGTGAAATATGCATAGTTACTAAGCAGATTAGGAAACCATTCAAGACGTGTGATAAAGACAGCAGTTCAGGAATATTAGAACGAATATATGTAGATTTATGTGACCCATTACAAGTATCGTAAATAGGAGGAAGCAAGTATTTCATGATAATAGTTGATGAGTATAGTCGCCGAATCTTCGTCGAGTTCCTGAAATCCAAATATGAAACCACTGAAAAATTAAAAGAGGTTACAGAACTACGAGAAAAAGAAACATGAAGAAAATTGAAATCCATTAGAACGGATAATGGAGGAGAATTTTGCAACGAAAATTTGAAACACTACCTTTTGACGAAAGGGATTAAACATGAATTGACTACTCCATATTCCCCCCAATCAAACGGAATAGCAGAAAAAGGTAACAGGACTATTGTAACTATAGCAAGAAGTTTGTTAAAAGATGGTGAACTGCCAATATCTTTTTGGGCCGAAGCAGTAGCAACAGCGTCATATTTGCATAACATAACTCTTACAAAAGTAAGATAAAAACACCATCAGAAATATGGTATGGGAAAAAGCCCTGTATGAAGCATCTGCGAATATTTGGGTGTTTGGCATATTACAAGATTCTTAAGGACAACGTAAAGAAATTGGATGATCGTAACATACCCGCCATATTTGTTGGATATTCTAGAAAGAGAAGAGGATATAGGTTATATGATCAAGTCAAGCGAAAGATAATTGAATCACGTGATGTGATATTTATCGAAGACAAAGGAGGATATGTAAGAGAATTAGACAAATTAAACGAAAAAGAATATATAAATGTTGATGAATTGTTTTCGTTCAACGAGAATGAATTTGGTAATGAAATGGAAAATGATGAGCTAGCTACAGGAATAGAGTTAAAAACAACTGGTGATGACTTGAAGATAATGGGAAAAGACAATAATGTACATAGTAAAGAAGATGTAAATAATCATATGAAGGAATCAACAGGCCTTAAAACTAATCTTGAAGAAGGTGTAGAAAGTCATGATTATACTCAAGAAATCAAAGATGATATAGAGGTAGGAAGCATGGAAAAAAGGAGAGGAAGAAAAAAAGGATCATCGAAACAAGTTATAGAAGAAAGACGAAAGGAGGAAAGAGAAGAAAACGAGCAATTGATAATTGAAAGAGGAGTACAAAGGTCTTCGAGAGAAAGGAAGGAAAATCCAAAATATAGTGCTAATGCAGTCACGGAATTAATTCCGAGAAGCTATAAAGAGGCTATAGAATCCAAGGAAGCAGACAATTGGAAACTGGCAATGGAAAAGGAACTAAATTCTCTTAGGCAGCAAGAAGTCTGGGAAGAGGTTAGGAAAGAAGATGATATGAAAGTCATAAATAGCAAATGGATATTTTCTATCAAGGAGAAAGATGGTAAACCTGTATATAAAGCGAGACTGGTAGCGGATGGCTCACGACAAAGATACGGAATAGATTACAAGGAATCCGCGAGTCCAGTAATGTAACCTTAATCACTTAGAACTTTACTCGCACTAGCTTCAATATACAATTATCAAATCAAATATTTTGATGTGGAAACGGCATACCTCCATGCGAAGTTGAACATAGATGTATACATGTTACCGCCCAAAATTTTAGACGTCAAGCAAGATACGGTACTAAAAGTCACAGGCAGCTTATACGAATTAACAGATGCAGGCAGACATTGTGTTACGTAGATTTATTGTGACAGTGGAAGCTAATATTAGAATTACAATAAAAGACAGCTAGGTAGGCATATCATAGGTAAATTTATTAATTAAGGACGTAATATTACTAATGTACAATTAATAAATCAAAAAGATATCTTTTAATAAAGAAGAAATAATATAAACGCATCCTCTAACACGAGGAGTTGCAAATACAAGGATAAAACCAAGACGATAAAATGAATTGGTTAAATAATTTATATAACTTTATCTAACTGTAATTAATGTCCCTGCTCGCTTCCAGATTTGTCTGACTGGAATAAGTGAGCGTTTGTTGAATATAAAGTTAAATAAAACTCTAGACCTGCATAGGGTTAGAGAAAGTCCGTCCTCTGTGATAGGTATAAGAAACCTACAAAGTTTCAATTACGTGTATGTAGCTCAGGTAATTGTCCACCTGAACACGAATCGTCTTTGCCCATGGATATGTGAAAAATGACTACTGCACACGGGACCCCGTCCCCTAAGAAAGCAGCTACGCAATAATGGCGTTTAAGGATAGAGGAGTCTCCATTTGCTCCTGCAAAGAACAAAAGACCACAGTGAATAACGTAAGTGAATAACTACGCGCGCGAGACTTTGCGGAGGGCGAGAGAATTTAAGGAAAATCTTATATATCAGAAAGCAACTGATAGAATGAGCCAGCTTAGCTCTATGCTTGAAAAATGGCGCCTAAATAGTCCTGAATAAAGGCGTCCAGTCCCCAGGGCATCACTGCAAAGTATGTCACCTCCAGCGAAATATTTCTCTCGCTGTCCCGTCGGATGAAAGGCTCCCCAGTCCAGGCGGGTAGGCTGACGGCGTAGGACAAGAAATGAAGAGTCACCGACGACGGGATGAACGCTGGCTGCCCGGACGTGAAGTCGTCACCTCCTGGCTGCGATATCCCACGCCGCTCGAAGCTTCTGCTGAACTCTTCTTCGTTTTCTCTCCTACTCGCTCTGTAAAGCCCCGTTTCCACGAACCGAGTTTCTCTCGGTTCGGTTCGCGAAACTAGATCCGTAATGCCGTGGAACCGAAACTCGTTTCGTCAACCGCGTTTGAAACTTGTTTCGTTCAAACTAGATCTGAGAACTCGTTTCATTGACGAAACTGGTTTCGCATCGCAGGCTCGCACTCGCAGTTGAATTTGCAAAATGGCAGAGCTGTAAGTGGTTTGCAATTCTACATAAAATATATAAATTATAATGCTGATAATAAAGCTAATGGACTACTGTGTTAATTAGTAAACAGTATATATTCTAAACCCATAAATAGAGAAATATAAAAAATTCTACGCTTTTGTTGAGAATCCATATTGTTGACAAAGCCAGAAGACACTGCATTATTGCACTTTCAAACAATGCCACAGTGCAATCGGAAAAACGAGATAGAAACTCGTTTCGTGGAACTAGACTGGAATATTAAAACTAGATTTGCGAATCTAGTTTGTCAAATCGAGTTTCCCGAATCGAGAATTCTCAGTCCGTGGAAACGGGGTTTAACGATGCCAAGCCTTGGCGGAACGTCTACGACGGGTTCCGATGCTGAAACCCCCACTCGCGCCGGCTCGCTGGCGAAATCTTCTCGTTCTACGTTGAATGAGATAAAAGGAAAAAGTACATTACGCTCGCTCAAGGTGGAGACATTTCCGTGCGTTCCCGTGTCGCTGACAAACTGCACTACTGATGGCGCATCTCTCGTAGCACTCGTAGACGGTATCTCGCTCATAAAAATTAATGTCTCTGTATATTCCAGGAATTGTCTAACGTTTCCATTGTAACCAGTATTGCTCGGTCGACAGCACCTTTTCCTCGATCCGTACTGGCTGGCTCTTGCTTTCTAAAATTATTTCCTCTCTGCTTGTCCCTCGTCTCATAATTCGCGCCAACACGCATCTCGTCGTCATTTCCCCAAGCCTGCTTCCGACTCCTCCATCTGTTGCCGCGACTACGCATTTTTTCATTATTATTAATATTATAATTATAATTATTGCCAATAGATGGGGCTCGTCTATTGTCGCCTTCGTGCTGGGCTTGATTCTGAGGCAAAGTTCGACCTCGTTTGCTCGAGTCTTTGACGCGCCGAGGAACGGGCGACTTGAGGCTTTTGCTATGTGCTTTTCCATCAGTATTAGTGCTATCCGATGGCGGGCTCCGGACTCGCGCTTTACGCCGGGATCTGCCCGGTTGCTGATCACTCGCGCTCGCGCTATTGCTCACAAATCCTTGTGACACTTTGGTTCTTAAAGTTCAAAACTGTCTTGGAATCGATTGGACTCAGACCTACAAAGACGGATCCAGGTGTATATTATAGGGAGATCAACCATCAACGAATTTATATAGGAGTGTATGTGGATGATTGTGTAGTACTTAGTGCCTCGTCAAATGAAATAGACCAATTGATTGATAAGCTTCAACAGCAAAAAATATAAATAAAAATGTCTGCGGATGGCGATAAGTTCCTTAGAATAAGAATAAAGCAACATAATTGGGGCTACTCTATTGATCAAACTGATTATATTAATGAAATTTTATTGAAATTTGGAATGATGGAAAGTAAACCAGTTAAAACCCCTGGATCCGTGGGACAAAACTTGGATGAATTTGAAAATTCTGGAAAAATAGATCCATCGTATTATCAAGAATTGATTGGAAGCTTCGGATATCTAATTGTAGCCACTAGACCCGATATTACTTTTACTTTTACTGAGATATCTTAATGGAACGAAAGAAAAGAAACTCATTGTAACGTGTAAAAATTTAAGAGGCTAGAGTAAAGCACAGTGGAAGTCTTAGAAACACCTACAGTGAACGGTTTATGATTATAAATAAAATCAAAACAATAAATAAAATAAGAAATTGTAACCTTAAGCTAAACCTTTCAGGTATATCAAGTATAAACTGGCAAATAATCAAGCAATTCTTACTGATCTAATATTAGCCAATGTCAACCAAACAAACACGTTGCTTAATGAATACAATTCGTATATAACCATTGACGCCCATCAATTTCAGACGGATTAAACATTTAAGCTCCATAGCAAAATAATTCTCTAATGAGGAACACCAATGAATAAGAGGATAAATGCAAAATGGCACAGTTGCAAACAACCCTTGAATAATTTGCACTAACACAGAATGATTTCTTAACATTCAATTCCTTATATAAAGAGTTCAAAGAGTAGCAAAAAGTTCATTGTCCTTAATGCCTATTAACGTTCACTGTATTTGGCTAATAAATTCCAGAGCACATAACATATCATATGTCAACGTAAACTATTAAGCTCAAAACTTTTGATGAACTATTAAGCTTACGTAAGTAAACAACCACATTACTTAATACTCGTAGCTATGAGAAAAGATATATGTAGCCAGCTTAAAACTCGGCCCACAGTGATACCATTAATTCAAAAGTTAATGTAATTATATCAAAAGAGCAATAAAGCCTTAATCCTATTAAGCAAATCTAAACAGGTCAAAATAATATTTCTTCACAATATGATTTACTCCCAACGGTAAAACGTGAATTATCAATAAAGCTGAATCTTGCTCTGACAACTAATAATGACAGTTCAAAGTCTATTGAATGTGTAATACAAACAAAGTCCGGGAGCAAAATTAAAATACTACTACACTGAATACGAGGTAAGTACTCACAATTTATAGAGTCAAATACATGAGAGTCTTTTAACAATAGAAAGCCACTGGTGGAAACACTCCACACACCGACTTCCAATAGTCAACTAAACATAAGAGATTAGCACAGTTAAACTCTACAATAAACAGCTGCAATATTAGTTGAGAAGTGGGAATATACTGTGGATAAAGACAAGATGCAAAAAAGACGAACCTCTTGTCCACAAACGTTTTAATGGGCGAATACGTATTTCGATCTCTTTGAGGTCATTATTCAACGCAAAATAGGGAAATTAACAAAGCAAGCTATTTATAAGAAAAAGAGGGGCCGTTGACTCTCTCCCAAAGGACCAATCAACGAACACGTCGAACGTCCAATGGGCAAAGGATCAATCGACACCTCGTAAAAAATAAAGAGACCTAGGAGAGATACAGATTCCATACAATTGGCAAGAGTTATACAAAATCCAAAATTATACAAAACAAAATTACCAAAGTATACAGTACAGATTCAAACAACTGGCAAAAGTTATATAATAGAAAAAACTAAACAAATTCCAAATATACACAATAAAAATTCTAAACTATACAATCTAAAAACTTCTATTTAACAACAAATTACAGTAAGAAAACTAAATTAAAAAAGTACAAGGAAACAACCAAAAAATTAAGAAATCTTAAGCAACTTTAATAAAATAGAATCGCCGAGGGGACCTGAGTCATTGTTCAGCAACATTCCAATATTCCGAGGTCCTTTTTCCCGATCTCCAAAGTCTCGTATGCGTCCAATGATTTCCTGTTCTTTACAGACCTAAGTAAACGGCAATCCTTTAACAAAACGGCGTGGCCCGTTTCAAGCATGTGCTTGGCTACTGCGGATCTCTCAGGACGACCAAACTTGGCGTGGGCCGTATGCTCCTTGAACCTGGTTTTTATGTTGCGGCACGTGGCTCCTCGATAGGTCTTGGGACACTGGCTGCAACCTATCTCATAAATTCCCGCCTGCGACAATGGTGGAGTTTTGTTCTTAGGGTTTCCGAGTAATTTCTACATTAAGCCAAAATGAAGCAACAAAGCAATTTGGAGAATATTTTGATACGGAATACGGACCGTCACCTAAACAGTGAGCTTATTGTTATAGGAAATGGTCAGGGATCAATACCAATACGAGTCTGGAGGGCAAAAAAGAATACACAAAACTCTTAAATACATTTATCTGGAGGGCAAAAAAGTAAAACGTGTTGATAAAACAATTCATTCTCTCATGAGCTATCTCAAAGGTAAATCAAGAAATTTCTTGATAGCTATGCTGACATACAAGCTGTCTGTCTTACGCAAAATGCATGAAAAGTGCCCTTAGCCTTTCTTTTGATCGTATCTTGCAATTGCAAACTAGTGCGAACCACGTAGAATTTCAGGTGACATCTAGCAGTGTAGCTGGAGTAATATATGATGTTTCCTATTGTGGGGATTGTGCCAATGACTGTCCACTCAGGTGTGATGCATGCAAGGCATGCTTACATAACTATCGATGTACCTGCCTTGACAATAGCATAAGGTGGAATATCTGCAAACACATCCACTTGATCTGTCAAAGAAATTTGCACCAACCAAATGAAAACATTGGTACTATAATTAAAAATTATTTTGATGCTGGTATTAGTGATAGGTTGATAGTAATGAGAAAAATCTTGTCATTGATGAGACAAAGACAGAAAGTAACGATGATTTGATGAATGCTCACATTTCTGAATTGTCAAGATTGCAAAAACGCGCACAAAGCTTAGAACATGCTAGAGAAAAGACAATTAAATTATTAGGGAAGACATTTGTTGTTGTTCTTCCCAGGACGAATGTGATGCGGTATATAAGTTATTGCTGACAGTAGAAGCAATTCAGGCAAACAACAGTAGTAGTTTTGTGAATAGAAAACCCTTTACTAAGAGGGAAAATATGCTAGAACCAACAAACAAGAAAATAAAACCCCAGAGGGCATTTTATTCAACCAAGAAAAAATCGAAGAGCAAAAGAAACGGGTTAAGCAAACTATCAATGAGTGAAACAGAAAATTTGGTTTGTGCAATTATTTTAGGTCAAAACTGAACTGTAAAAGTTATAATCTATAACAAGTTTTCCCTGTTACAGTATTATCTATGTTGATGTTTTGATTTTTTGCAATGTTTTACATAATCACAAAAGTTGTAATTTTTTTAAATTATCAAACTATTTATTGAATAAATAGCATTTTCAGTTTACTTTTAATTATACATTTATATAATTACAAATACTATTGGAGAATGAATAACTTTTACTGAGTGTAAAATTATTTAACAATTGCATATACTGTCTAAGAATAAATAATAAGATATTTTTGAGTAATTTCACAATAACCTATTTTTGTAATACGTTCCATTTCCTCATTTTTTTATTATTTGTTTGCTTTTTTAATTCGAAGATTCAGATGATAAATAAAAATTGTTCTATGTCATTTAAAATAAATAAATAAAATTTCCTTTAATTTTGTGTTTGTTCATTTTGTGATTCTTAAGTTTATTTACAAAAAATGAAAAGTACTTGTATCTGACACTGTAACGAGAGCACTATCGTTACTATCGAAGGTCACGGAGTGTTAATGCTGCTGGGAGGAACGAACAAGTAGATTGGGCTGCTTTGCCAGGTAAGAATAACACGGAGATCGCTTTGTGTTCTAAGCGCTAGTGTATGGAAGAAGGCAGCAATGAGACCGAGCTCCAGCGGAATCATTATGGCAGGAAAAATAATACGAGAAAGCCTGTTGAAACGGAAGATAAGCTAAGAGACCGTAGCGGACTTAATGACACTTATCAGTTCGACCGTGGAAAATACGGCGACCAGGAAAATTAAAACAGTTCGCAATAGCGAGGGAGGAATTTGCTGCGAGCCGAGAAATTATCGATAAGACACCGGGACTAATGCCCTTTCTTTTATTCCCTTATGTGAAGGAAGCCGTAGAGAAGAAAAAGCCCTGCTGAGAGGAGCTGTTCGTCCGCAACCAGGAGCTGCGACGTGGAGAGAAAAAGTCGTGCTCATCTATTACCCGTGTACGGTAATAACTTTCTATACAGTTATAACTTTAATCGGGAGTATCAATTACTGAACCATTGCTGCTACTATAATCTTACCTGGATAAGAGACATAGTCGTAATTCGAGCGGTAGAGTGTTTTCGGTGTTTTCATTTATTCATAGTGAGACGACCGATGGTATTTTTCAATTTGGTTTGCAATGCAGTCCGGAACAGGCGGTTTCCTACAAGATTTCTAACAAGGGAATCCCTTGAACATGTATGTGACAGATTTCCACCAAATGGAAATATGTTACTCAATTAAAGCTACAATAGATGCTTGCAAAATAAGAGTGCCAAATTTTGTTTCTTTCAAAATAAACCACGAAAACGAAAAAATTTGATCACACATAGCCATACAAGGACTCCATTGTTAAAGCGGGCTGTGTGTATTAATGCGCTTAACGGAACTTCTTTCTTCCACTACTCACAGCAATAAGCACAAATCCACTTCAGATGAAATCAATGGAAGTAGACAGCAGCAGACGACAATTGAATGGCTTCTCAAGTTTCTAAACAAACTTAGTTTTTAAAAATAGATTATTACAATTAGCTAATTGCTTTCCAGTAAAAAATATGTATAGTTATTAATAACCATTTCCTTAATTTATTATTTCATTTTATTATGTAATTCGGTAATCAAACACGGGGCTGACTTCATGTGCAACGTCGAGTAATACGTTGCGTTGGTGAGGGAGTATGTATCTCGGTGCATTATAATTTAAAAAAAAAATAGTAATCATGGATGCTTACCTCATCTTATAAATTATATCCAGACGAATAATTGTACAGAAAAATTAAGGTTTTATGCTTAATAACAGTGCTCTAACTGTAACGATTTCGCTTTCTCTCTTACCGCCATATTTGTTGAACTCTGTGCACTTCCGGAGCGCTCTACTGCCGCGCAACACTATCGCTTTCACGGTGTGCTTGTGCGCAAACAAAAAAAAAAAAGGCTATGTGGTGTTCCCTTGTAAGCAGAATCCTGCGGAGCATGATTGCTTAATTGGATTGCTCTTAATGCTTAAGCTTACGTTTATATTATTTACACTTACCTGGATTTCCTAATTAATGTCTGGATTGGTCAAGAGAGCTTAATTGCGTTATTGAGAAGCTCAAAATTTAAAGCACTAACTTTGTATTTAAGAAAGACTTATTCTGCAAAATTGCAACGAGCACAATTGCATAATCGAGGTGCTCTTGAATCTGAATACTTCTTACAGGATATTAAATGAATGCGTTGTTTGGACTTTAATGTTAATTAGACTTAATACTACAGTGTTGTCTTAGAAGTTTTTAATTGCGTATTGTGAATTTTTATTGTGCCTTGGAGATTTATTTACATTAGTTTTAGCAGTCCTTCTTTAAATTGTCGACTGTGCTCTTGTTATAAGAATATCTTTATTTAAAAAATTGATTCGTCTTTTTCATTTATTTTTCTGGCATGGATAGTGCGAAAGACGAGTGGTGGCGCCTACTTTGAGAATTTTCATTTCACGTTGGGTCAGCGAGAACTTCGTGCGGCCAGAATTTGGAGTGTCCCTTGGGTGTTACAGAATCCAGTGCTACACATCTTCTGTACCAAGTCTACCTTCTGATGAAGATACTTCGGCGTTTGAGGAGCATCCTTTTCATTCATAGTGTTGTGTAATGCCTGCAAGAGAAATTATCCTGTAGTAACTTTAAAGTGAATTTCATTCTATATGCTTTATATAGACTTGAAGATTTAACTTACCATAATTAAAGCTGACGAGGTGATCAGGCCTGTAGTTTACAAGATTTTGGATCAGACTTTATCCTTATAAAAATTAATCCATTGAATAAACTTTTCCGATTTTATTTTACCGTTACATCGTGCTCTTTACTAATTATCACGCTTCCACGTTACACTAACCCATCCCTGTAATGCAACTAACCCACCCGAAAAATGTTCTTATTTACATCATTTTGATTTAATTACAAATAAAGGGCGAAATATTAATTCGTTAATAATATAATAATAATATAGAAATTTCGCTTCTTGACTCGCCTCGCTTACTGTGAAGGCAGCCTTACGCGTGTATCAAGGTACGGCCACACAGAGCGCTACGCGACGGACGCGACGGATGCTATTTTCGCTCCGATTTGTATACAAGTCTGTTTATTTCACTGCTTATTTGAAGATTTACGTAAAGAAATAATGTTTATTACAATTATAATTATGCCAAATGTTTTTTTTTCGTTCATAGTATTTCGGAACGATATATACTGAGGCTTTACAATGCCAAATATTAAGATAAAGGAATAACTTGCTTTGATTTTTGTTCCTGAAGTATATTTTGAAAAATACAGGAATAAACGATGAAGCTAGATAATGTGCTATCTATGTAAAGCCATTATTTTTTATTCTTTTGCATTTATTTGCTCAGAAACGCCATAATCGTAGCATAGTCACATGATTGAAATCACCGAAAGCAAAAAAATTAAGATGCGTCCACACAAACCGCGACGGACGCAATGGGCTGCTACGCGTCCAAAAAATTTGCGCCTCTATTCACATTGTAAGTGGCCTCACAGAGCTGCGACGCTACGGACGCCACGTTCTGGACGTTTTGGACGTTTTGGACGTTCGGACGCGTCGAGGGTGGTTTTGTTTGCACAAATATTTTCTGGACGTCCAAAACGTCCGTCGTGGATGGGCATTCGTAGTAGAAAAACAATGGTGATATGCTCATCGCCTGCGGTTTCGGTGATTTCAATTGTGTGAATATTCTACGATTATGGCGTTTCTAGAGCAAATGAATACATGTTTTTTGGAAAAAAATAATTATATAGTTAAATAAATACAAATGCATAATTCATTAAAAGAAGTATAAACAAATGAATAAAAAATAGTGGCTTCACATAGATAGCAAACCAACGAGATTGGAAAATATACTTTGAAAAAGACAGGAACAAAAATCAACACAATTAATATATGTTATTATAAAGCCTCTGTCCATATCGTTCCGAAATAACTATGAATAAAAACCATATTGCTAATTATACCGTAATTATATCGTAAAATTAATAATTAATTACAATAATTACAGTATAGATATTAATTAATTCATTATAATTGTAATAAACATTATTTCTTGTAAACATAAATTTATCCTCTCTTTACGTAAATCTTCAAATAAGCAATGAAACAAAAGGAGTTTAAACAAATCGGAGCGAACATAGCATCCATCGCATCGGCTCGGCATGGCTGTAGTTTTAGCTGCAGGCGATAAACACATCACAATTGCTGGTCTACTGCGCATGCCCATCCACGTCGGACGTTTTGGACGTCCAGAAAATATTTGCGCAAATAAAACGTCCAGAACGTCGCGTCCGTAGCGTCCGTAGCGTCCGCAGCTCTGTGTGGCCGTAGCTTCAGAGGATGGTCTCGTCTGCCTGAAACCATTCGTGCTTCTCCGTCCACGGCAATCTTAAAAAAACATCTAAAAATCTTTCTTTTTACTAATTATACTAAACTTTAATCATTATCGATTTTTTGTTTATTTATTGTGCCGCACACTTTAAATGCTTATTTCTGTTATTTGTACTTTATTGTATATTGTCTATCCGCCCAAAAACCTATCTATAAATTCTGTATAAACCAACCAAATAAAAAAAAAAAAAAAAATTAATCAACTCATGTCAATGTGAAATTTCACATCCACATATAATATCTCGTTTATCTTAAAGTTTTTTCTAAATATCCAGTTCAGATATCAAAATTTCAATTCCGTATCTACATACAATCTCGTACAATCAAATAATTAATAGTCAATAAAAATTTTATTTTAACAGCTTATTACCGCCTGTTTCCCTGTATATTTGTTTTTTTATAATAGGAAATCTGACACCCTTTTTATCTAGAAATTTGAATATATTTTCAATACCCTTTCAATTGTAAAATAACTAATGCTGAAATAAAAACAACTCGTCCTGGTGGCCGAGAAAGATAGGGCACAAGCTTCTGTTTCTTATGAAAGTAATAAATTAGAACTAGAGTTAATACGCCAACACTTTAATGCAATGTCTTCTATTTCTATTGAAGGCCAAGGTACGGGTTTGAATTAAGCAGGCTTGACTGTTTGCATTTGTCCTGCAGAATCGTAATCAAAAATGTTTCAGTAAAAACCAAGAAAAAAATTAAGAATCTTGCCAACAGATGTCGTAACGTTCATAAAATGACATTCCTTCGTAACTTTCATAAAATTGCACTGCTCTGTTTTTTTGTTTTACTTTAATCGTTAATAACTTCTCATTTCATCAACAAAATGTAAAATAATAAATTTAATGCAATGAAACAAACAAGGAAATAATTTCACATTTAACATACTTTCATTTGATTTTCGTTCATCACTAAAAAGGATAATAAATTTAAAGCCTCATTAAATTATGTTATTAATGTAATGAAAGAGAGAAATTGGTCCCTTTAACCACGTCCAGGGTTATTTCTTGTACCAATGCAAATTATACAGACTCCGATTCCTCCCCCACCTCCACCTCCGCCTCCACCACCACCCCCTCCTCTCCGTCTGTAGCCTCCTCCTCGTCTATAGCCTCCACGTCTGTTGCCTCCTCCTCCGCCGCCGCCACCACCTCCAGCAGTGCCGTGGATTACAATGAGCCGCTTATCCCGAGTGAGATCATCGCCTGACGCTTTAAGCCCAACTGAAGAGCTAGGCGAAGGAACTTCAACGGCGCTTTCCAAGGGAGCTCCGAGGCTCAAGTGAAATCGACTGGCAAACAACAGGTAAAATACGGCAAAAAGCACCTGAAAAACAATGAGTTGTATTACAATAGATAAAGTTTTATTATGTTTAAATACGTTACAGATAAAGCAATAATAAATTATTATAAATATACAGGGTGTTTCAAAAATACTTTTACAAGCTTTTAGGGGAGGTATCAGGTCGTTGCATATCAAATGTTGGATTGCAGAGGTCATCTTTAATGGCCCTCTAATAAGGACACCTTCACACGTGCTATTCGAAATAACTCCCATTGCATTCCAAACATTGTTGTCAACGATTTTTCAGCTTCTCGAGCCCTCTCCGATAGAATCCATGGTCACGGGACTCAATAAACTCCCGGAATGCGTTTTCGACGTCTGCTTGGGTTAGGAAGGTTTTCCTCCGGAGAAAACTGTTCAGGCTCTGGAAAAGATGGTAGTCGGTAAGGGAGAGGTCCGGAGAGTACGGGGGGTGTGGAAGCACGTCGTAGCCCAGAGCCTGTAGCGCCTGCACGGTCGTTTGTGCAATGTGCGGACGCGCGTTGTCATGCAGCAGAAGGACGCTGTCTGATGAATGTTTCTAATGACTAAATTAAATGAATAAAAGACAACACCGATAATGTGCTCACTGCATTCGCCATAGCTCCTTGCTCTTTTTATTTTTAAATACAACCAACCGGTCGTGACACCTAGTGATAAAAAATACAACAATTCCAAACAGACGCCTTTGCGATGCACAAGTGCAGGTTGTTGCTGACACTGTTTTGTGTGCATACGATGCAGTTCACGACAGTAGATCGCAGTGGTGATCGTCTCCCCCTACTGCAGGAAGCTGTAATGCACTACACCGCGGATGTTCCACCAAACTGTAACCATGAGCTTCCTAGGGTGTCTACTGACACCTTGCCGATAGTTCTAAGGTGTCTACTGGCAATCGACGCTGACACAGCATGATCCCCTGCAAGGTCCCGAACAGTTTTTGACGGGTCCTCTTCCACAGATCGCTTCAGATCAGCGTCATTCAACATATTGGGCGGTCTGCCGCGTGGCTCATTTGCCAGGTCCGTCGCTCCCGCCCGGAATTTTCGGAACTATCGTTCGACAGTACGTTCGTTTATGGTGCCTACACCGAATACCTTATTGATGTTTCGAGAGGCGTTGGATGCAGCGTGATTCAACCTGAACTCGTAATGCATTATCACACGTAATTCGTATGAAGTCATGACTATCTTCAAACACTATGACTTGGGTTCAAACGCTATTAAATATCATCGCAGACATGTTAATTTCAGGCAGCTGGTCGCTGATAGGTTTATCTCTGGGAATGTACCACTTTGCTACTAAACGTGGAAACCGTGCTGAAGCGCGGAACCCACCTGGAAATCCGATATTTGATATGTAACGACCTGATAGTATGGGTGATTCTAAGCAAAAAAAGTTCATATGAACATAGGTCCGAATTTGAACTTCATGGTTGTTAGGAAGTCTAACTCCTTGACATTTGAGGTGTATCGCAAACCCTCAAATCGTCTTAGGGTGTGTCTAAAAAGTCCGACCGGTCGCGACCAGTCGAAGCCCGTCGCGAACAGCTTGTCCATAAAGTAACGATCGGTCGCGATGAAAGTTTTCATAACACGACTGGTCGCACTAATCGCGACCGGAGTCCAACGCCGGTCGGCTGCCTCGACGAGTAGAATCAAAATGGCGGACGAAAGTAGAAAATTCAAGTGTTCGAATGCCCAATACGTAATAAATATATTTTGGAGAAAGGAGATAGAGAAATACATCATTGGACAGCAACAAGAAACAAGAAATGAATACGAAAAAGAAAAGACGGGTGAAGAAAATTTATGTATGTACACAATTTTAATTCGTAGTAACTTAAATGATGAGGAAACTTGCTGCCACGCCATTTTGAAGCAGAATGCTCACGACCGCGCTGTCCATGAACGAACAAACGGAAGCAAACGGCCGCCGACCGATCGCCGATCGTACCACGTGACCTGTTGGCGACCGGTCGGACTTTTTAGACACGCCCTTAATTTTATAACTTCTGATTCTAGTCACCCCTGGAACCAGAAAATTTCAACTTTTACATCCATGATCGATCGTGCACTAAATCTTCCCGTAGATAACCCGGAATTTAAAAAAGAAATTGCCTTGATTAGAAAAATCGCCACCAAGAACGGATACAATCAAGGAACCTTAACCAGAATATTGAAGAGGAGGAAATTCGTCAAATTTATCAAAGACAACACTACTTTCAGGAATGTCCAAAGGAAGTCCACCACTATTTCACTACCTTACAATAGTCAGCTCATAAAAGGTTTACACTCGGTTTTCAAAGCCCATAATATTTCTCTTTCTTATAGCAACTTAAATCAAGCAAAGCTTCTACTCCAGAATTCAGGAATTTACGAGATGAAATGTTCTCAATGCACGAAGGTTTATCGAGGACAAACGGCCCGCCAGATTATGGCCCGCTTCAAGGAACATTTAGCCCACCAGAAGTTCGGTAGAAGTAACCTCTCCGCCATGGCAAAGCATTCCTTGGACACTGGACATGATTTCTCTGTACAAAACCTAAAACTTTTAAGATCAATAAAAAACAAACGACTCCTGTACGCTTTTGAGAGCATAGAAATCCACTCTACCAACAGCAGTGACCTTCTTAACTCTGACAAGGGACCTATAGGGGATTCCAAACTGATTCAGTGGTTTTCAACTTTGACCAATCACTGAATTTACCCATTCGTGTGGCCTTTTCTGTCATTGGTCATGGTTCAACCTTCAATAATTTGTCCATTTGTGTGCCTTTTCTGTTATTGGCTAAAATTCATTATAAATAGTTGTTTCTTTACACACTCAGTTGCATCTTGTGTGTTACTCCCTGTCAATCCTGCTGAAGATGAGAGCTTCGTTCTCGAAAAGTACTTACAGGTCGTATTTTTTCTTTTTACTCGTTGTGGTTAAAGAGTGTTTTATTTCTTGCATTAGTATTAACTTATCCACATCCTTTTTCCTTATAAAAATTTGTTTTCGGTCCTCTGCATTTTTTGCATTATTGCCAGTTCCGGAAATTATATTTTTACTTTCACATTAGTAAATGTTCGAAAAATTTTGTACATGCATATTGAATTCGGGTTTTCAATTCATCCATGTCTTTGGAAGGAGTCTGATACACAGCATCCTTCACATTACCCCCCCCCCCCCAAAAAAAAAAAAGAAATCTGGTGACCTTGGGGGCCTCTGAACAGGACCAAACTGTCCTATCCAATTTGTTCCAGAAGCATTTCTCAGGAGCTGTGACACTTCACTAGTTCTATGGGGTGGGGCCCCTGTTTGAACCGTACTTGACGAAGTTCAGCCAAAGACAAACTTTCTGCCCAATCACAAACCACATTTTGAATAATAAGGTTAACATATCGTGCACCCGTCAATTTACCTCGTAAAAAATTGGACCAATTACTGTCGAATTATACATCCAGCACCATAAGACCATCTGTATTGATTGTTTGTTTCCCTGTTAAAGTGTGGATTGCTTAGTGACCAGAAATGTAAATTATGGTTATTTATAATATCATCTTGAGTGAACATAACTCATCACTAAAATGACTGTTGACATCTAGCTTAGCAAGCATAACGTTACAAAAATCCATCCTCAAGTATGGTCCTGCTCTCTTTCAAGTGCATGAACAGGTATTATGTATGTTTGATGGTATGTTTGTGAAGTATTTTCCATTAATAAGGTGATATTCTTGTGGCCTCGGCATCGGAGGAATTAATGCAAACTTCTGTCGAGGTTAAACAGCCCTCCCAATTACTTTTTTCCTTCAATTTCACATATTTCTGCAAGAGCTGTGTCATTGTTTGGTGGGTCCTCTCGGACTGACCATCCAATTCCGGGTGAATCTACTAGCGAATTTTAACGTTATATCCAACATCTTGAAGATGTCTTTCCACACAGAGGATGTAAATTAGACATCTTGGTCTGATACTATTGCTTTCGGGAATCCATGGACTTAAACACTTGAGTAACAAGAATTCGATCTGTCTCTTCTGCCGTAATAGTAGTTTCACAAGGAGACAAATGTATTCTTTTAGAAAGCTTGTCAGTGACAGTTAAAATGGCGTTATTTCCCTGGTCCGACACAGGCAGGGGCATCACAAAATCCAATATAATTACGTGCCAACTCCATGGCGGAATTTCCGATTTGGCAGGCCCCTAGGTACCTTATTGCACTGACACCTCTCGCATGTGGCAACTTATCTTCTTACGTCTCTCCCTAGTTGCCTTCACCAACTTGGCAATCGTCTTATGGATGCCAAATGTCCTACCGCCAGATCCATCATGTGAGTCTCTAATTAACTTGTCCATAATTTCTCGTTTTCTTCTTTATGAAAAGATGAAATCTTCCTCCACAAACCAAGGCATTTAGACATGCTCCAATATTTTCCATATCCTTTAATCTTCCTGATAACATTCCTTAATTTTACTAACTATATTGCCCGTTAATTTCCATTGTGACAATGCCGCGCATACTTCCTTGGTTTCCCGCCTCTTTTTTTTCACACGGGAAGGGATACCGGCTAGCTTTCTTAGCAAAACCAATTACGAGGGTAGTCCAGAAAGTAATGCACCATAATTTTTTCTCCGTCCCCAACAATGGTACGAATGCAAAACTTGAGATATGCATTCTTTGAAGTTTTCAGAGTGCTCGCGCAAAGTTTCCATTTCTTCAGACAGATAGTGTGCGTGCAGCAATGGAACAACATGGCGTCTGTAAGTGATGTATGTCACCATTGAATTTCTCACTGCGGAGCAAGAAACGGTTGGAAACATTCACAAACGTTTATGTGCAGTTTATGGAGTATCAGAAGTATGGTTAGTCACTGGGTACAGAGGGTGAGGCCATCAGAAAGCGGTTCGGCGGAGTGCAAGGTCTGTTGCAGTCGGAGTGGCCATCCTCGGCTGTCACACCTGAAAAGATGCAGCATGCTGATGCATTCATTCGTCAGGACCGACGCAGAACGACTTGCCAGTTGGTGCTGGAGCTGTCAATCAGCAAAGAAGTGTGGGTGAAATCATCTGTGCTCTTGATTACACAAAAACATGTTCACGATGGGTTCCGCGCTGTCTTACGGAGGAACACAAAGCTCTGAGATATTTTGAAGCTGAGGGAAAAGCGCTTCATGTCCCGGATTGTGACAGCTGATGAAACCTGGGTGCACCATTTTGAGCTCGAAACAAAACGACAATCAATGGAATGGCATCATCTGCGCTCTCCACAGAAGAAAAAATACAAAGCAACTGCTTCTGCTGGTAAGGTCATGATCACTGTAGAAATATTATTGGTAGAAATACGATTAAACAAAGGACGAAGTATGAAATAGTAACAATGTATGATGTTTCAGTGCAGAGGCTAATGGCGAATTCGGCTGGTTGCTCTTGCTCTCGCAGTGCGGCTCCCACAGCGTTCGGCTGGTATTGCTCCTTGCGCCAAGGAGCACTCCTTCGCGCTCTTCCAAAATCGGTGGAGCAGTGTTGCTCTCTGCTCGTGTGCTTGCGTCATCTACAAAATCAAAATGGCTACCTCAGAGACTGAAATGACGAAATTCTTTTACAATTACTGGATAGCTCTTCATCTGACAGTTCTTCCGATGAAGAAGACGAATTTCTGGCTTTATTAATGGCAAAACATTCGGAACGGGCGAAAAAAATTCCAAAATTGAGAATTTTGTTAATTTTGCCGATACATATACGGATGAAAATCTTTGTGTTATAATTAGACCTCGTACTCTATGCATTATTATGAATATTCCACATAATAAATACATGAATATCCTTGGAATAAGAGCTATAAAAATACAAATATACTTTCCCTATCCAAATATATAGTATACATCATTTTTTCAACATTTCATTTTGTCCATGATTTATTACACTGCATTCGTTAAAAATTTACACTCCGTGAATAAAAATAACTTTTCAACTGAGTTGTACAACACATTAACGGTAATTTAATAATTATAATAAATAATTATGTGGATATTTTTCCTTTATAAATTAATAGAGAACATAAAATAAAATAAATTAAAATAAATTTAACTTAAATTACATATATATTGAAGTATTTCTCCTGAATTTCTTCAACTCCATCAGGACCTTAAGCTCAACCATCTCATATAATATTGGCCTTTATATGTTTTTTATTTTATTTAAATTAATTTTATTTTATTTTATCCACATTACTATTTATCGAACAATTTTTTACTTAAATTATGTAATTTAATAATTAATTTATATTGCTGTCTAGAATAAAAATAGTGTTGCTAGCAGAGTGCGTTTCCTCTAGACGAGTTTGGAGCACTGATAAAACAATGTTCGTCTGCTCCAAGCTTTGTTGCTGCTCTCGGCCAGATTGATCACGTGACTCGAGCAATCCCTTTGCACTCTCGGAGCAGTCAGCCGAATTCGCCATTATTTTATAGGAGGCGTTATCCTGGCACGGAAAAGTCATCTCATCTTCTTAGTCGAAGCAACAATGTAACCTTCATTGTTTATAACAAACGAAAAAATATTGATTGCTAAAATCCAACATGGAAACAATAAATATTACATTGTTGCTTGGACTAAGATGGTCAGGTGACTTATCAGTGCCAGGACGTGTCTTTTTCGTCGGCTGCGGTATGTATTAATATCAACAACCATTGTTCACTCAGCGATTGTTGACGCAAACACCACGGGCTAATTGTTCACACATGCAAGCAAAGGAACATAAATCAAGTCTATTTCATATATATAGATATAAAGATAATTAATTTCTACGTTTTTAAGAGACTTATCTCCAGTTTTAGATTTTTTCTATCATTGCGTTGGTATTATACGGCTGTGTGTTAAATTTTAACTTTATAGCTTAAAACCGGACAAACATACTTACATTGCCTTTTATGTATACAGAAGATTGTGATTGTTGGTGATCCCTTCATCAGATTTTGGAATGTTTTTTTTTTTTTTTTTTTTTTTTTAGTTTTGTAGGAATTCCATGCTGAACAAGTCTTCAATTGGAATTTTTCGTGTATCTGTTCAACCGTGACCACCGAGAGAGAAGGCCTCCGCAATGAAACTGAATTCATTGTTGCATGACATGTATTTGCACTATCTATGATGATGTAACAATGTATTCAGTTTAATTGCGAAGGCCCTCTCTCTCGTTGGTCACGGTCAACACCTCCTACAAAGAAAGCTTGTGCCCTAAATTATGACTTCTTATGACCATGAATTCTCAGTGCACAGGCTTTCTTTCTAGGATGTGTTGTTACGGTTCAATACCTCCTAAAAAGAAAGCCTCTGCACGGAAACCGTCATACATTGTTACATCACCATAGTGCAAATTCAGGGCTTATTATTGGTAGAAATACGAATAACAATATCCTACTTAGATGATGTAACAATGTCTGACGATTCCGTGAGAGGCTTTCTCTTTAGGTGTTGATCTGTTACGGTTTTTAAGAGAGGATTTGAATGTGTCCTAATTTGCATATTTGGGATGATGAAAAGTGCACCATGGGATAGATCACCCACAACTTCCTATTCATTGGATTCATCAAAATTGACATATCTGCTTAGGTTACGAAAATAAAAGGGAGGGGCTCACTTTTGTATCCACCCTGTATAGCTTTAAGTACATTGACATCAGATTCAAAGATTCGAAACTAAAAGCCTCTATTAAAACCTATTCAAACCGTAAAACTTCCCAGTTTTAAATGCATCTCTATAATCATTATTCGTTATATAATGAATCGTGAAACACGTGTGAAGAAAAACCTTCAAATGGTTAAAAACGATTTTTTAGACTTATCGATAATAAAAAATAAAAGGCATATTTGATTAAAACAAACGTTAGCTTTCATTTGATCCAAGCATTCCGATATGAAATTAAAACAGCCTTAAAGGCATTTCCATTTACATGGTTGGGAATACTATAAAAACTAGACTTTATTCAAGGTCGATGTATAAAAAGAATTTGATTCTAAATATTTATTAGTCTTTTACTAGTCTTGTTTTTAGCTACTTAACGATTTTAAGCATACTCTTGTCATGATTTTTTCTTAGTTTTATGTAATTTGCTAAACTGATAAACGATGTATTTAATTTATTTAACCATTGACTTTTTCCTTCTTAATGAAGAAATATCCATTTTATCTAGTAGAACATTCTCATTCTTTTTGAAAAATTTTCAAAATTTTTCCCGTTGATCTATGGCAGAGACTAAATTGTACACTTCCTTGTACGGCAGTATTGGTTCAAAGCTCATTCCAATTAAATTTTTTGTTTAATGGGGGGAGGGGGGATATTGCAATAATCTATGATATCTGGAGGAATTAAAAATGAAGGATTAATAAGTGTTTTTTTATAATTGAAAAATATGGGATTCGAACCAAGGAATAGGCAATAGAAATTTTTGGTTAACATTTTTTAAAAGCAGGAAAAACCTTGTAAAAGCCTTTAAATTTTCATCGTTTTCAAAAATTTTTAAAATAAATAAGATTAAAGTTTATTTTATATTATATATGCAGGCGGTTATATTTCCATCTCAGAATGCGTTCAATTTTAGGCAAGTCATAGATTTTTGTTCAATAAAATAGAAACGTAAAATAAAATCTGCGTAAATAAATATCACAGATGTATCTCCTCATATTAACTATAACATTAAATATATATTCAAAACAATTGCCGTTTTTCTTAGGCAAGTTCAAATAATTAAAAGACGCACATTGTTTACACTGTATACTTTACAGAAGTTTCTAGCCTTGAAATGTTACGCATCCTTAATGTCAGTTAATTTGTAAAAAAAAAAACAAAAAAAAAACAAACTAGATAAGGAATATTAGGCGATCGTCTAATTATTGTCTCACATATTTCAAAATATTATTAAGTATAAGAGCTGTTCTTAAATTTAAATTTCTGTGAAATTCTAATTTAAGGGGCAAACAGTTGTTATACTTATTCCTATTGAGGATAATTGTTTTAAGGTTAGCACGAATTTAATGGCGGGGGAGACCCATCATCAGTTTCTTTATAGTAAAATCTCTTCTTTCATTTGTTTAATTTATATGAGACAAAATTTACTCCTCTTTTTAAGAAACTGATGATGGGTTTCCCCCGCCATATAAGTTCGTTCTAGCCTTAAAATTAATTAGCCTCAATATGATTAAGTATTAACCCCAGTTTGGGAAGAATATAGAGGAGTAAATTTTATCCCATATAAATTAAACAAATGAAAGACGAGATTTTACTATTAAAGTGCAAAAGAATGAAAATTTGATAAGCGAATCTGTTTTAAATTTATTAGACGATATGAAATAAATAAATGAGCTACAGGTATTTGATGTCATGTGTCTGATTTTTCCCCTTTTTTTTAATTCTAAGGGCTGATTTATGTTTAATGAACATTAAATAAAAAAGAATGTTAGACAAATTCGAATCAAGAAATTAAAAGTTCATTAGAGGTTACAAAGAAATTTACGAAAGATGACTTACCCATACATTCTTCATTCTGATCCTTTTGACCAGAGATATAAAAAAAGAAATCCAAGATAAAAGGTCTGTGTTATGATATAAATTTTTTTAAATGTTTTCGTTCTTCTTTCCAGTCAATTACTTCGTTGTTTTTTTTATTCCCAAGATCAATACACTGGCTTCGATGCTTCGTGATTTAAAGAAATCTCCACTACGACTGAGCAAAATAGAAAATGTAATCGCTCGAAGCCATTTGGTTTTTCTCATTTATTTTCTTTTTTTCTTTTGCCCCCTTAGGTTCTCCACGTGACTTTTCGAAGAATTCCCCCGTTCACCTTGACAATAATTTGGGAAAAAACGTTGAGTGACAGAAAAAAGAAAATTTTCTTGCTCGGATTCTTCCTATGTTGTAACAGAAAAATAATAGAAGAAGAAGAAAGGATGAAAGTGCTTTGTAACAAAAAATTAATGCTTATGAAGCAACAAATGGAAACAGAAATAAACGAACACTAAATTAGATAGAAATAATTCAGAAAGATTCAGCTCTCGCTTCTTTATTTTACATCCAAGGCATTCCAGTTAAGATAAATGAATATGATAAGACTATCGATATAAAAAGTAAAATTTATTAAAAAAAAAAAAAAAAAGAAAAGGACAAATTTGACCTCGTATTAAATTTGACCAATACACGTATTAAAGACCTCGTCAAGTTGGTTGAAAAATTTACGAATCAAAAACTTCCTTATATTTCTATCCAAAAATAAAGATTTATATTCAAAGGGTATTAATAATTTTCCTGTGATAAATCAAACTAAATAGAAAGCTCATTATACCATTATTATTATTATTATTATTATTATTATTATTATTATTATTATTTGGCATTTGGCATTTGGCATTTATGTTTCCATTTCTTTTATTAATTGTATTTAGTCATATTTTATCTTACATCCTTTTTAATTTATTTTATTTTGCTATGCCGTCTGTATTTTCTTCATAACACTGTATTGTTGCCCATATTTCACAGTTTTTTTTATTATTTAACTTCTTATTTTAAATCAATTTGTAATCAATTTTACATTTTATTTTGAGTCAAAATTTATTTTGTTCTGTTTGTTAGTGTCACTTATTTGGTTATTACCCTTTTGTCAAATTTATTTTGTCAATCTTTTGTTTTGTGTACCTCTTACTGTTCTGTCTTGGCACTTTTGGTGCTGTTTGAACGGCAATAAACTTGAATTGAATTGAATTTTTAGTTTTTTGTAGTTACATGTATTTGTTATAATGTATCTTAATGTTCCATATAAGCCATATATGAGGCTTCGGGATAATTGGTTATAATGTAATTGTTTTTAGTTCTTTGAATAAAAAAATTATTATTATTATTATTATTATTATTATTATTATTATTATTATTATTATTATTATTGTTGTTGTTATTATAGAACTTTGTGGAATCCCATCTACGATATGGGTTAAAAATCTATAAATCTGCGCCTAATTTTGGAGAGTTAATTGTAATGCAAAATAAGATAATCTCAAATGTTTAATATTGATAATACTTTAAAAAATTTACCTATTGATCGAATATGCAAACGACTCAAACTGCTTAAATTAGATGACTTATTTGAATATAACACTATAGTGAAATACTTCTTTAATACTGAATTTCTGAGTAAGAAACAGTCGATATATAACTTAAAGACGTCAAAAACCTATTCTGTATACCAAAAATCTTCAATCAATATGGATATACAGAAATAGAGTATTATATCCTAGCTTTATTTAATCAACAGCTAAGATGGATACAGTCGTTGACTACTCTTAAATGATCAAAAAAGCAATTCTAGTATGGAAAAATTATTAATCATTGTTGAAATAAAGTAATAATATTAATAAGGTATAGTAAACTCTAAATTAAAATTCTACCCCCCCCCCCCCCCCCAATACATACCAGCCAGTTAGGCTTCGGGGAATCCTTAGAATTTTGATCATATTTTTAGTATATTATTGTATACCAACAAAATGTAATTGGTTAATTAATAAAATAAATAATAATAATAATAATAATAATAATAATAATAATAATAATAATAATTCTAATTTAAATTTTGCGGATTAAGCAACCGTACTTTAATCTTCCTTTA
>JAHWFO010026984.1:267408-342491 GCA_023313115.1 Rhysida immarginata
TTTTTTTTACTCTTTTCCCTATATTATCCTCCACCCATTTCATTGCTTGTTTCAGGCTATTAAAATTCTCAGCCTCACGGCTAAATTTCTACTTTGATCTCACGGCTAAAATTATTGATGAATGCCTTAATTTTATCTTTTTCCGACCACTCCCATATACCATTGGCTAGTAACTGAAATGTCTCGTTGTAATCTTTAATGGGTTTTCATTAAAGCGCTGATTTTTAGCCATTCCTTGAGATCCTACCCCATTCTGTTTCTAATTATTTCTAGAGTATGATCTCACCACCCAGTAGTTTTCTGCTTCGTTTATTCTTCTTACGTTTCCTTCTTCTATCAAAACTATTCTTAGCACCTCACCCTCTCTTCGTTCGACGCTCTGTCATGGCCGGTATCCTAAGTGAGGAAGAAAGGTCACAGGAAAAATTACGTGCGGAATTATAGCAAAGTCCATTTTTAGTGGAAGCGAAATTGTCCGTGGCGTTGCACAGCTTGCATACCAAGCACCTCCCCCTCTCCTTCACGACTTTTTCCTAAGTTAAATAATAAAAATAATTAATTAATTTGCTGATGTCGTGAAGAGAGAAAGGAGAAGGGAAACTGGTTTAACTTTATAAAGAAAATTTAATCAGATCAATAATTGAATGCTGAATACAATAAACATATATTGCTGCACGTATGAAAAAGTTCAAAGTTCATGAATTGAAATTGGTGAAGTCGGAAGCCTCCAAGTATTCCACGTTGAGAAGGCATGTAACGGGTAACGGGCCTCAACGCTGTATTGCTGCGAAATGCGTAGTGGATGCAATTTGAAGTCCTTTGTCACCACTATATCCGTAAGTAGCGTCCCCACGGGGTTTGAGCGAGTGTTGTCCCACACTGTTCAAAAGAAATCACAAATCATTAGTGAGAATTCAGGGACACTAATGTGGCATGTTTAGAAGAGAACGTTTACTTTTCGTTTGCTTAAAAAAGATGGTCAGGCTGTGAAGAATTATTTAATTCGATACTTAAATAATTAAATTTGCTATCAATCTAAAAGCAATCAAGGATCGGACTCAGTGGCTCAGTGCTTGCATGATCGCCTCTGATGCCTGAGGACGCGGGTTTGACCACGGCCGAGGACGACGAGGACTTTTTCAGGGGGAATGTCCTGAGATCACGCACTTCCTTCAGAAGGGAAGTAAAGCCGTTACCCGTGTAGTCGTTGGCGAACTGCAGGTTAAAAACTCTTGCGAGGCAAAATTTCTGGCCCCTATAACGCCGTCCTGAAATGACCATAGCAGTTGAAAAGGATGTTAATACCAAACAAACCAAATGCAGTCAAGGAGATTCTATCATTACACTCAATCAGGGACGACGCAACCAAGCGCAGCTCGCAGCGAGAGATCTCTACGCGGAGGGCGTTTGCAGTGCTGAGGTCCTCTGGTCGCTGGCTCAGTGTGGCATTCGAAAGGCTATCACGGTCTTTTCCTGAGGGCTATGGGATGCTCTCGAAGTCGGACGTCTCGACGTGATCGGGGTGTTTCTCCGTAGCTAAATCTCGGTCTCCGGGCAGCTGGTGACGCTGCCAATGTCGCTTGATCGTCGGGCGAGTAACAGGGCTCGCTGTCGGAAATGTTGAGGTGATCTGAAGGGGCTAGAAGTGTGACGTTTCGAAACGTCTCGATCTCAGGTTGGGGTTCCAAACCTCTTCCTCTGTCCCTTCGCTCGTTGCCACCAACGAATCGGCCTCGGTGTTCGGTCCTCGGCGATCGGTTTGGGAAAATTCGTCTTGGGCTTCTCTCGTGTATGGAACGCTTCCTTCGCTCCTTATTTTCGGGTCACTGGAGTGAAAGCATACAAAGTTCTCATTAATAGTATTTAAGCATGAGGCACTTGCCTTAAGATTATGCTGAGACCGTCCTCCAACGTGTTCCTCCGACGCCATCTTCTTAATCGATCGGGACGGCTCGTAATGAAGCTTTATGTGTGAAAGCACAAATTCTGAGGTTCGCTTTCTGGGGCCAAGGGAACCTTAGCGCTGGCGGTCTTCTTTTACTGACGCGAAAGATTGACTCCGACGCCAATCATACCTGAAGTGGCTCCGGGGATTCGTCCTCGAGTCGTATTCCTCATTCCTTCGCTGTCTCGGAAAACTCTCTCGTCTCCAAATGCTTTCTCATTTCTTCTTTCCTTTGCCCACCTTTTATATCGCCTATTAATGAGCCGTTCTTGAATATGCCTCCTCTCTACCAATGAAGGGCTCCCTTCATTCTTCTCGAATCTTCCGTCCTTACTATTCTTCTTCACGGGTGGCGGGCATCTAAATTTTTCGTCTCTTGACTGCTTTTTCTGTCTTCCTCTTCCTCTCCTTTGAAGGCGAGTCGGATCATCGGCTTTTTCTTCTTCTTTCTTTGCTCTCGGTCGACGAGCTGACAGTGGGTTACAGTCCGCGAAAACGTACAGAGGTCGGGAAGCCAAAAAGAGGAGTGATAAGGTAAGAGCTGGGACAAGTACTAAGCCAAAAGGGATATTATTAATGTTTGTAGGGACCTTACGTTTGCTAACTCTTAACCATCCAGGATTTTATCTCTTAACCCTGAAAGGAATTCTTTAGCTCAAGGAGCTTGCCAGTTTTTGGACGACGTCAGGAGTACACTCGATATGCCAAAATTAGTTAGTACATTGATATTCCTTTCATGAAAACTACGAAGCTTCGCTTCTTGCGTGCTTTCATAATTTCGGAATAGCTGAATTTGACACCGGAAAGAGCTCTTATGTAGCCCTCCCAATACCTGTCAATTTTCTGTGGTATAACTCAATGGTTTTAGCTCGCTGCTCGAATACAAACTATTTTAATACCTGCCCTAACAATACTCCACGTGATAGCTCACGTAAAATGAACGCGCGCGCCAATTTAAATATGCTAATTGTTACTATATATCCCTAACAACCCTCTCTATTATTAAAATCAAACTACATACAGAAAAACCTGTGCTAACGACCACTTGTATATAAAGATCGCCTGAGTTTAACGATATTCGGATTTAGTTTATGACATGTTCGATATGCTTGCCATCAATGGCCATGATGTGGCGCTGACGAAGAGCAAAATTCTGTAAAACTCGCTGAAGTGTCGAGACACCGATCCTTTCGATGACCTCCTGAATGGCTGTTTTGAGCTCAGCAATGGTTCCGAGGTTATTTGTGTAAACTTTGTCTTTAATTTTGCTGTACAAAAATGAGTCACAAGGGTTGAGATCAGGGGAATATGGCGGCCGAGCGATCCTGATTCCAATGGCCTCTGGGTACTCCAAAGCCAGAATGCGCTCTCCAAAGTGCCATTCCAGGACTTCAAACACCCTATTGATCCGATGGGGATAAACCGTGCTCCGACCTGCATGAACCACATCTTTTCGAAATCTGGGTCATTTTGGATAATAGGGATGAGATCATTTTCTAAAATTTTCAACGAAAAATGAACAATAACAACAATACGAGCGCGCATGCTCAAAAAAATCCCAACATGCCCTGCATTCAACCGCCAAATTTTAACTTAATCTCGCCAATTGTTTATCAAGTTATATTTTCAATTGCTTTAACTGAATCTCTGCAGTTATCAAGTTTTTTTTCATAAAGCTCAATAATTGTCACACTGTATCATTAGTTGTTGAGAAGATGGCGTCTATGCAACAGGAAGAATTGGGCGCTCGAATTTAACAAGACTCTGTCCGTAATTACGGTGCAACGTGCGTTTCGACGACGTAATGGGATTGATCCACCATCGGCAAACAGCATATGTCGCTTGTATCAACCGATTAAAAAAACAAGGTGTTTATGTAAAAGGAAGAATCCAGGATGGACAGGCACTTCAGAGGAAAATGTGCACCGAATATGAAAGGCTTTTCCAAGAACTTACCATCCCTCATGTGACTGTTTGGCGAGTGTTTGCTTTCGAAGCCATACGGATTACAACTGATGGGTGTTCTTCTTGCAGTTGACAGAAGAAAACAGATTTTTGTAATTTTTTTTATATGAGATGGAGAAGACAACTTACAGCATTTCATTTTTAGTGATGAAGCAGTATTTTATATAAGCGGGAAAGTTTCTCGCCACGGTATTCGCACATCAAATGGACGATGTCCACGTAACTCGCGCGCCCTCTAGTAACAATATTGTCAACCCTCATTCTGGGTCTGAAAGCATGAACGCGTTAATTGCCCTCCGCCTCTGGAAAATTTGCATAAGTAAAGCACCTGCATATATGACATAGCACTGTATTCCGAAAGAACAAAATAATTATATATTTATTGCAGCTTTTATTTCCACTTTGAAGGAATAGTTTTAATTTTTAATATTGTGTCCTTTAAATTCACGACAGTTTTCAGATTAAAATAAAGTAACTGTCACCAAGTTTGGTGACAAAATCTTGTGCCAAAACTCCGGATCGCTTAAGTCAATCGGGGAGCAAGTTTGGCTTAGGAATGGCGCCATCTATGGACAAAAATGTCCATAGATTAGGCTCCATTTCTCTCCAGAGCGCAGAGCAAAAGCGCTCTAAGATTAAAAAGCGGAAGCGTGGCGCAAGAGGGCGGAAGCATGATAGATTCGAGCGGGAAAATGAAAATCGAGGGGAGAGCTGTAAAAACCGAGCGAGATGGACGCAAGGAAATCGCTCCCGTTCTAAGAGAAAAAGACAGCGTGTGTTCAGTCGGAAACGAAGCAATTTCGTAGTTCTTCGGACTGCACATGAAAAGTTTTTGGAGCCGAATTCGTCGAGAGACGAACGTTATCGAGGAGACTCGAGCCCGCATCAAGTATTGAACAATAACGTATTTGTGTCTAAATTAACTGTGTTGATTCGCCCCATGCTTTTAGCGTCCGACAACGTTGGTGAGGAGCAGCCCACGTCTTCATTGAATGAAGAATTCGCCCTAAAGTCTACGATAGGAGAAAGAATAAGGACCACTGAAACAGCGGTTCGTCCCGCCAGCGAGGAGTCTTATCGTCGCAGCACCAGCGGCCGTGAGCGTCACCCGAACGTTGGTCGTCGCAGCAGGAGTGGAAGCCCACGAGTGGCATCAGCTACGGAACTTGGATAAGGAGCTCGTACCAGCACCAGCGGCTAATCCTCGAATTCCTCCGACCAATCAGAAGCGTCAAAAGGGGAAAAAGGTTTCAGTTTCAGATTTCCAATTTCAGAAATTACTTTGGTCCCTCCGTCGACGAGCCAACATGGCGGATTCGCTTCGCAGTCTAGAGAAATGCCATGTGTTAAGCACTTTTATCTTCGCATCGAGCAGCTAATATAAGATAGGGTGAATATTATGAATGACGCCGACAATTTGCAAATCAAGGAATGCCACATATCCTTTAAATTAGGTAATGCGTATCGATGCCTCCACCCCCCTCCCGCTCCAGGCATATTTACTCATTCTGCTCTGCTCGCATCGCTCTAGATTGGCTGTTTTACAGTTTATTTCATGTAATCTTATCGCAGATTTTACAATTAATGCTACAAACTTGGAAAAATTACAATTTATTACAATTAATAAAACTGCTGTAATAATACCGGCTTCGAAGTAATAAGTAAACATAATCAATGTTCATAATAATAATAATGAAGTATAAAACCAATACGTGAGGATGATATTAGCTATAAAGCCGTGTAGCTAATCAGATAATGAATGAAATCTAAAATACAATTAGGAATTGTCTTTGATGATGTGGTGCGATATCTGGTGCATTAAAAATCTTGAAAAAAATAAAAAGCTTCTTTTTATTTACGTAGTGCAAGAAAACAAGTGTTAAAAATTGAAAACAAATTTCCATTACACCTAGGACGAAAATAAAGATTACACTAAAGTGCAAAGCTGAATTTAACAAGATAAAAATACTAATAATTAGACAAATCACACTGAAAGGGAAATTCATTTTAGTAAAATTATTTTATTAATTTACGTAATCTTGTAAATTCGTAATTGAATTAATTTTTTCTCTTTTATTCTTGTTCTTGAAAGTTTCAATTAAAAAAAATCAACCTAGCCAGATTACGCTAGGGCAGAAAGTGATTAATATTAGCAATACTAAATGACAAAAACTCATTTTCCCTAGCATTAGCAGTTGTTTACACAAGAGATGTAAGAGATTACATTTTTTAAACATCGATGTTATTGTTAAGATGAATCTATGTTTTTCCTTCCGATGTTACCGAAATACTGAAATAACTTCACTGACTCCGCCACTAGCAATTGAAATTATCAAGGAAAAATTGAAACTATATTCATTTAACGTTGTTTTTGCAACTGAATATTCTACTGAAAATACTACTGCAGAAAAACGTCGATGTTTTGATTCGATGCTGCATCCCTATATGCTTATAGTTTAAACATTTCACTCAGGTCATCAGAAAATACATTATGAATCGCTGTTCATCTTACATCATGGCCTTCGAGATATTAGTTTTCCGCAAAGAAAGACAAAAGAGGGCGCAACACGTACGTTTGTTTCTGATTGGTGGGAGGAATTCGAGGATTAGCTGCTAGTGTACCAGCAGGATTGAGTGCCTGGATCACGCCTTGGACCCAGGAAGCCTTCTGGCAACGAGGATTGGGTGCCTTCGTACCCTTCACAAGGTGGGTGCCTTTTCCTAGTCCATTAAGAAAAAAAGAAAGCTCGCTGTCTGGTTTAAAAGAAGCTCTCCCATAGATTTTCAAATTAGTACCGCTCGAGCACGTTGTTTTAAACTTAGCATTGTTGAGTGCGAGAGGGGATGGGGAATCTTTGAAGTTCGTCTTGCGAACGTAAAAATTATGCATTCCTCGCTTACAATGCCTTCTAGCATCGCGCTCGAACGTTTGTATTGTTTTTCATGTGAAAGCGTTTTGTGTGCAATGCAGGCTATAATTGGTTCTCTCTTTGTTCTCTTCCTAGCTATTTAACTGCAACTATAAACGCTTAGTCGTCGCCGTTTTCTTACGGTGCAGCGGAGACAGAGTTCACTTATTGTTTGCAACAGGAGAACCCCGGGCACCATTTCAAGCGTCCGGAGTTTCTACCCAGCCACGTGTCTCTGTGTCTTCCGCTGTGGACTCAAGGTTTCAACGCTCAGCCGTCTGAAACATTTTATTTGGTTTTAAGTCCTTTATAATCCTGTAGGGACTTACTTAGTGATTCATTGGAATCCGGCCGTTGTCAGCCGCTCCCGTTGAAGGGAAAAAAATTTGGGTTAATGTAAACTATCTGCACAATCGCAAACGCAAGTCCCACTCTCGGCCCTGCGGGCCTCGCTGGTCGCTGTTTTCCGTTAATCGAACGCCTTCGGCGTTCTGTCTACGACGTCCCCCTCCGGGGGCAAATAACTGATATATACCCCAACCTATTTGGTTACAGGGGGCAGTTGGTTTCCCCTCGGCCGGTTACAGGAGACGCGACAATTCAGTTTGCGGATTCAGCCATCGCGCGATTGTGCAGATAGTTCACATTAACCAAAATTTGTATTAAGAAAGTCGCAATTGCGCTTTCTTATTCCGGGCGCGTTTTCAGCTTCCTCTGGTGGGGGCGAGCGCCTTATTGACTATTAGTATACACATATGCACCTCTACACGTACGTGCCCATATGTTTATCTATTTGTGAATCTGGGGTTTATCCTGCAGATGGGCTTTAACCTATTTATGGTCGTTTCGGTCGAAGCAGTTTCCTGCTCGATCGGTAGCCCTGATATTGGTGAGATAGATTTCATTGTTTGTTTGTTATTTGTTTGTTAAACGGAGCGTTAAGCTGTCGTTTGGGCAGGGCAATATTCCCTTTGCGTTTCTTGCGAGTAAGCAAGATCGTCGCCCATTATTGTTTTGTAAGGTCTTTCCTTAGTACAAATATAGTTTTATGTTTATTATCAATAAAATTAAGCCAAAAGTTATGCTCTGTGTACTTCTTTCAGCACATTCCTAATTTCCACTGCGCAACACTCTGAAATTCGTGACAGTAACTTATGAAGAGCTGAAATGTAAATTACGTTTTAAGCCATTTTGGGAATATGCTACTCTTTTGTCGGAAATAGTTAATAAAATTTTAAAAATTGATATGGTTAAAATATGCATCCTGTTATATTCAAGAGAAAATAATAATTAAATAGCAGAACCTCTTCAAACATATCATAATTACAAAGAGAAAAGGGAAGAAAAAATTCTACGACCTTTTGGGAACTTGCTACCCCTTTGTTCATTGTATTAAATCGATTTGAGTAAGCTATATAAATTCATGTAAATTTCATTTTTACACTTCCAAAATACTTCCAAAAGTATTCTCCCCAGAAAATTTTATCAGGTGGGTGGAAAGATAAAATAGCCGGACAGACAACAAATAAAAACAAACATATTGTGTTGTGCAGCTTTTCGTGTAGTCAGCCGGGCGGTCACCAAAATCAGCCGGGCGGCACACCCCTTCAAAAGGGCCTGGGGAGAACCCTGTTTATACCGTTAATTTTTTTATCAACAATTCTAATTTTTATTATAATATATATCTTAGGATTTAATATACAGGGTGACCCAAACTTATCCAGCCTATCCAAACTTATCGACGTTTGTCTATTTTCTTTTATTTAGAGACTTTTCCTAGAAAAAAATCGTAGGTTTACCTATTTATTCTTAAATGTAATCTTCCTTTTTTGTATATGCATCCATTCAAGCTTGCAGTCGAGCAATTACACCCGACCAGATTGTGGCAGCTACCAGCTCAGTTGTCCGAAGATGTGACCAATGCATTGGAGCTGGGGGCAACCATTTTGAGGGGTTTCCTCGACATTGATTTGTTACTTTCTTCTTATTCTTATTCCTTGTATCATTTTAGTTTTGTTTTGTAGTTCAATGTGATGTTGTGTCAGTATGCAGAATAAAAGTGATCTGCACTCTCAAGTGTTTTATTTATTTGCTCTAACAACTCTACAAGAAAATAGACAAACGTGGATATCTCACACACGATCGAAACTAGATGTAACGTTTATTGGACATTTTTTGTTCCATTTGAACCATACAATGTTCCTAAATAATTAGGCTGCATAAGTTTAGGTCACCCTGTATATAATCAGAAGGCTAATTTTCAAATTTGGTAAAAAAAAAAATAAAAAAAAAGAAATAAAAAACAACAACAACAAAAAACATGCTATGATAGATTGAATTGATTTATTTTATGAAGAAATTAATGAACTTTATAAATGTCATGAATATTCAATTTCATAATATCAAATTTAATTTAATGAAATTTTTTTAGCCTGACCTTGCATTAAATTATTCTCAACGAACAAAGGTAAACAGAGAATCTCGCTATGGAAAACTAAATCAAGAAAAAGAAATTAATGTACAGAGGTGAATATTTTTGAGGTTACACATGTTCTCAGTGTTGGTAGCGCACATGGTGACCCGGTTGATAGCTTTCAAAATAAGCCACCAAATGTCAGTAAAACTACGACGCATACGAAATTTCTATCGTTGACATCGTCCATTGTAAAGCATGAGCGAAATTCGCCAACAATTAACGTTGTTTGCGTGTTTTCCGTTCGTAAGATTTATGCCCCTATATTTTTCGAGGGAAACACTGTTATGGGAAATTTCTATCTTGAAATGCTGCAGGATTGGTTGTTCCCTTAAATGACTGAAGACTGTGAAGATTTCATTTTTCAGAAAGATAGAGAATTGCCACATTGGCATAACGACGCTCATCAGTTTCTAAATGAAACATTGCCTCAACATTGGATAGGACGGACAGGACCCCAGATTTGGCACTGCACTCTTGGCTACCAAGATTTCTAGATATCACACCATGTGACTTTTTCTTTTGGAGATATTTAAAGAACGTGTTTATGTTCCACCATTACCCACTGATTTGGATGAGCTCAGAAACAGAATCAAGAATGCAGTAAATTCTGTAAAACAAGACACTCAGTTGCGTTTAGGAAGAATTCAGCAATCGCAGTGATTTTGTCCGTGCAGTAAATGGAGAGCACATAGAGCATTGTAAGGATCCGGGGGATAAAATTTATGAAAAAATGGTCGAATTGATAATTTGGATAATTTAGAAAAAGACTACGCCTCCGAGTTAAAATATTACCTAATTGATGATTATACAGAGTGAATACAAAAGTCTGAACCCCCCCTTTTATTTTTTGAACTGAAGCAGATAAGTCAATTTTGATGAATCCAATGAATAGGAAGTTGTGGGTGGCCTATCCCATGGTGCACTTTTCATCATCCCAGGTATGCAAATTAGGACACATTCAAAATTTATCTCAAAAACCGTAAGGGATAGAGAAAAAAACCCAATAGCAAACTTGTTCAGCATAAAAAAACAAACAAAACAAAAAAAAATCATCCAAATCGGACCAACCAATCACCCACAATCACGTGGTGAACTGTTTGTAGCTTACAAACAGTCACACTGCACAAACAAGTTACTTCAAACAGTTTAAAAAAAAAGTTAATCAACAAAATGCTCCATGTGACGACCTTGGGCACCATAACACAATTGGGCACGGAACCTAACTGATGCCAAAACATCGGCAAGCATGGTTGGTGTCACTCCTCGGCACGCTTCCTGGATTCGTTGAACCAGATCCTCCAGTGAGGCAGGCTGCGTAGCATAAACCTTGTCCTTCAGGTATCCCCGCAAGAAAACGTCAAGTGGTGTAAAATCAGGGGAGCGGGGTGGCCAACGAACTGGTCCTCCTCGGCCAATCCATTGTTGCCCAAACATCTCACTTAGACGCTCGTGAACGACCAACCCGTAATGTGGAGGAGCTCCATCATACTGAAACCACGTGCGCTGATACGAGGCCAATGGCAAATTGTCAATGAAGTCTGTGACTACCACGTTGAGAATTTCAGCCCGGTAGCGTTCTGCAGTCAGTGTTCCATCGTAAAACTACGGGTCCAACCACAGTGTCATTGATTCTCCAGATCACTTGATGAGTTGCTTCTCGCAGACATCGTGGGTTTTCGTCTGCCCAATGACGATGGTTGTGCCTGTTGATAACTCCATCCCTGGTGAACTGGGCTTCATCTGTCCACAACACCTCATGAATGAAGTTTGGATTGTCATCCAGGCAGGTAAGTAACCAGTTGCAGAAGGCGGCCCTAGCAACATAATCCAATGGCAGTAACTCCTGGTGACAATGAATATGGTTTGGGTGAAAATGATGTGCGTGTAGAATGTTGAGAACAGTTCTCTGATGGCACCCAACATCTGCAGCAATTGCTCTGCTGCTTGTGTGGGGATTTGCAGCAACTGCAGCCAGAACTAGTGTTGTTGTATCCTCGTCGCCTTTTGCCCTTGGTCGTCCTCGTTCTGCATTAACATTCCCTGTAGCCTCGAATGTTTGAATAATGTGACGCATTGTTTGACGAGATGGATGGCGTTCATTAGGTTATCTGTCGCGATACAACCTAACTGCAGCTTGTAGGTTTCTCCTTGCCTCTCCGAAGCAGAAGATCATGTTGACCATTTCCTGAACATTGTAGCTTGCCATCCTAGAATTGTTCTGTCTTCTGTGTGCTGAAACATGCCTTTTATTTGCTTTTCCGCATGAAAGTGAATGTGAGTATGGTAATTTATGTTAATTTTTTTGATTTGCTTGCTTTACATGGTGGAAATATCAACATTCAGTTTTCCTTGTGCAGTGTGACTGTTTGTAAGCTACAAACAGTTCACCACGTGATTGTGGGTGATTGGTTGGTCCGATTTGGATGATTTTTTTTTTGGTTTTTTTTTTTTTTTTATGCTGAATAAGTTTGCAATTGGGTTTTTTTTCTCTATCCCTTACGGTTTTTGAGATAAATTTTGAATGTGTCCTAATTTGCATATTTGGGATGATGAAAAGTGCACCATGGGATAAGCCACCCACAACTTCCTATTCATTGGATTCATCAAAATTGACATATATGCTTCGGTTCAAAAAATAAAAGAGGGAATTCAGACTTTTGTATTCACCCTGTATATTTATATCCCACTTACATAACTAAAACCTTCCATATCTGGTTCGGCCAATGAGGAGAGATAATCAAGGCACCCACGCTAATGTAACAATTAAAATATAAAATTTATTGGAACATTAACAAGAGATTTATAAAACAAATGGTAATTTGGGAAATCTATGTTGAATGGGTTCTTTAGAAATTTTTAAGAAAGAATTTTCAAATAAATGGATATCGAATTGTAGTGATCAGAAAATGGGATTAATTTTGGATTACACAATAGAACACGTTGTATTAATATGTATCACTTAAAACCAATGTATTTCATTGATAATTAAAGATAACTTCAATGCAATTTTTGGCAATTAAATTTATTAGAGCGAAGCTCTGTTATCAGGCGAAAATCAAAATTCTTTGTGCGCATAAAACTTTTGAACCAGAGAACATAGACAAATGAAATTTTGCACACAGCTGGACATGACCATCCTGATGGTCACTAAATAAAAATTTTAAAAATCGGTTCAGCCATCGAGGAATAATCACCATTTAGCTGTTCCCATTGAAATGCATTGAAAAAAATGTAAACAAACAATTGCACGCGCTAATAGATTTTTCAACATAGAAAATATGGCGAAGCCCTTCGCAAATTTTTTTCTGCACCATCGATTTTTGAGACCATTTTATCGAGTTCTTAGAACTTTTATCACCTGTTTTTTTAGAGCGAAGCTCTGTTAACAGTCGACAAGTGTAATTCGATGACCGCATAAAACTTTTGACACGTAATAGTCACAACAATGAAAATTTGCACGTGCATGCGCATGACCATGGTGATGGTCAAGAAAAAAAAAATTTTCAAATCCGACCTACCATCGAGGAATAATCACCCTTCAATTGTTCCCATAGGAATGCATTGAGAAAAACGTAAACAAACATTGCGCGTGCAAATAGAATTTTTGACATACAAAATACGGCGAAGCCCTTCGCAAATTTTGCTCTGCACATTTGATTTTTAAGGCCAAATTTCGAAATTCTTAGAACTTTTAACGATATTTTTTCGATTTCATTGCATTCTTGAATATTGAATCTACATTTTGAGGTATATATTGTAATTCTAAGTGCTGTAATCACAGCGTAATCACAATATCTTTTTGGTGTGGTTGTCGACATTGTGTACTCGCCAACTGAAACTCGCAACCACTTGAATGAACTGCCGATGTGCATTCTCGTCAAATTCGCAACCTATACTGGACCAACATTAACCAATGAAGCAGTTCCCATTTTACCGATCGCCGTTGGCTTCAAAAAAGGAGGAGTATCTTGTACGCGTAAGCAATTTCCGCTTAAGTTAGCCTATGCAATCACCAGACACAAAGCACAAGGAATCACTGTTGATAAAGCAGTCATAGACATTGGTGATTCAGAATTTGGACTTGGCTTATCGTACGTGGCATTTTCACGAGTGAAGACCATCAACGGTTTATTGATCGAACCGGCATTTGCAAAGCCGCGGTTGATTAATAATCAACAACCATGCATCGTGGAAGGTTAGGCGTGAAGAACTTGCCAAATTACGCAGTTTAAAATGAAATTGTTTCAACAATAAAAATTAATATCAATTTAAAGAATTTAGTTAGTCATTTTCTTAACAATCAATAACGGTTCGCTCTAAATTATTGGTCAAGAAAGCGATTCTCGAGTCGCAGTCCGCCCTAGTTTATGTATAACAATCAACACATCAATATCTAGGCCTGTACAGATAATTATTACGAGATAATGATCTATAGAGTTAAGGATAATGGTGATCATAAACTAAAATGATTCTGTGAATCTAGTATCCCATAGGAATGAATCTGAATATTGGGTTGAATGAAATGAAATCTTTATCAGTGTATCGATTGGTTGGATAAATAATTTATAAGGTAACAATGAAATTTAAACAATAAGGCTATCTTGATATTCGAGTCTTATGACGTTAACAAAAAGAAATCTTTCTGAGGTTTAACAATTAAATTGAACTAGTCTGTAATGAATATTTTACGGTTTAGGGAGAGCCCAGGAATGAAGCTCTCCAAACTGAAATTATTATAACTAATTAATATGCAATCTGTCCTTCCCACAATGTAATTGTGTTAAAATGTTCTGTTCCCAAATACTAATTAAAATAAGAATGTGTAAGGAAAGAATAGCCACTGAGACAGGAACAAATGCTAGCTTTACCGTATCTTCTCAATCTGTCCGCTAATGCTAGGGTCTCGCTCTGGTCTCGTTTTAGGAACGTCTGCTGTGGTGATCTCGTCCAGCGACGTGGCTTAGAAACGTTCTGATGAAGGCTTCCCTCTCCGGTGGTGAACAATGTACCTCTCAGGGCTGGCTACACGATCTGGGACTAACACTGATGATTTACAAACTATTTAACTGATCAAGCAGGTCCTCCGCTATGGGTACTTCTTTAAAATCCTCGGTACAAGCGAAAATAAAATACTAAACTGAGGTGTGAACTAAAATGAAAACCTCTAAAACTTAAAACGTAATTAATCCTATCCTTTTGAATTTCTCAACTGGGATCGTAAGAAACACCAGTTGAAAGCCGAATTTAAGCTATAAAACATGAGTAGCGACGCCGCACACCCGACTACCAGGAAAGTCAAGCTTCTACTGATTTCTTCTTCACTTAGAACTTCTGACAAAACAGATTTGAGTTGGATAGCCAATCAAACGTTCGGGAATGCCGGTCACCCATCAAAAGAAAGGTGAATCCTTTGTCAATTAAGGGTTTGGAGACACCTACTCTAATTGTTTTTATACTAACGAAATCACAACATTCACATGACAATCAATCGACTATTTTGCTAACTTCAGATTCCAAAGTTCTATTTCTTGTTGTGTTTCCACCCACATCCTGTTCCAGAATTCGATCTTGTTCAAGTATCTAACTCTGGCAATGCTCTTTAGGTCCTTGAACACAAAACCAACTACTGAGATGCAAAATGAATCTCACTTTCTCCCTTTGCTGACAAATGCCAAAGTGACACTTAAAAAGCGATTCTTAACTCGCGCAGAAAAAAGAAATAAATTAAATAATAAACTTTATTTAATTCCAATCCTTCTAAACTTTATAAAATCTTAAATTCCGAATTCCAATAAACAAATAAGAACGCGGATAATAATCAATTAATTTACATAATTAATTTAAAAAAACATTCTAAATTTGGATATCAAACATTTCCAAAATCTTACTGCATAATAATTAAGGCGACTGAAACTTAAGGACTTACTCAGCAGCCTGTAATTTGCTTTTTTAACTGTAACCTATTTGCATTATTATAATTATTTGTATTGGACAATCTTTTTTAAATGTCCTGTGTATTGTATTTTACTTGAAATTTATACAAATCTCTTCTTATATAAGGGAGCCTACAGTAAGTTAAAATTTTTAGTACAACAATGCGAGACGCTACCAAAAAGTTCGGGGAATTTATTTATTAAAAATTACTTACTTTTCTTCATTTCCGTCACCGTCTTCTTCAAAACATATCGATCCCAGCCTTATTTTCCCACTATTCCATGCATTTCCTGGAATACCTTAGGAATAAATGTATTCATTATTACCTGCGATTCTATCTATATCTCTTTCAAAACGAAGTTTTATCTTGAGGAATGGAAAAAAATCACAGAAATCGAGGCAGGTGAACCAGGTAGAATGCGAAAAAAAAACGCAATCGCTTAGAAATCAAGCACGTAAGAACAAGTCATTTCAGTTTGACGAAAAAGATGAAATTTTTTAACAACTCATCATAAAGACGCCTGAAAATCCGAAACGTTCATCATTCTGGTTTTTTGCACTCTGCTTCACATAGGGAAACCCTGCAATACAATGAGTTCGCGCTATTAAATTCCCCGAACTTTGTGTAGCATCGTAAATCAATATACACTCAAAGACCAAAAGTCATGGGTTAGCAGTAAGCAAACGCAAAACTGATATTACCTTTATTAATACGAGAGTTGTTCCGAAAGTAAGTTTCGTCATTTTTTTCACACGGAAACTTTATTGCCAAAAAAATACAGCATGGCAATATACACCTTGCACTATTTTTCGACATAGTCGCCACCGACATTGAGACATTTGTCGTAGCGTGCAATCAGTTTGAAGAAAGAGTAGCAGCAGACACGGGTGCCCGAGGCTATTCTAGTACAAATCACGATGGCAAACAGATGTGTACTGACAACGTGGTCGCATCCCAGTTGACCAGTGAGGAAAAAATTCAAAGTGTCACCCTCCGTAGGAAAGATTATGGCAACAGTGTTCTGGGATGATTCTCATTGATTTCCTTCATCAAGGGACCATCAATGCGGCACGCTATTGCGACACCTTCACCAAACTCAGGTCCGCTATTCGACGAAAGAGACCAGGGCTCCTGAGTGAAGGTGTTGTGCTCTTGGACGACAACGCAAAACCACACGCAGCAAGACTCACGCAAAATCATATAGCCTCGGGCACGCCTGCCTGCTACTAGTCTTTCTTCAATCTGATTGCACGCTACGACATATGTCTCAAGGTGTATAGCGCATGTTGCCATGGTGTATTTTTTTGGCAATAAAGTTTCACGTAAACAAAAATGACGAAACTAACTTTCGGAACAACCCTCGTACAAAATAGCATATAATGTTTGCGCCCATGTAACTTTATTTACTTTGTCCCTGTCGTTGTGATGCCATCCCTACTAATGAGAACTATCAGAGTTTGATCATGGCGTGGTAGTGGATGCTCGACGCATAGGGCATGCCATTTCCGACGTTGTTAAGGAATTCAATATTCAGTTATCCACGAGTTTGCAGGGCATACCTTCTGGAAGGCATTATCACCCGCCATAGACAACGCATTGGCCGCCCACGATTCCTCTCCGACTGTGACCACCGGAGAATGGCTAGAATTGTCCATTCTAACCGATAAGACATAGCACATGAAATCGCGGTAACATTCAATGTAGGAATTGCAGACCTATGTCCAGGTCGGTGCGGCGTGCTTTAGCATCCATGGGTCACCGCAAGCGAACCGGTCAAAGCAAATCAGCCGGACTCGTGTACATGTTACGTAGACTTAGGAAGACTGGAGACGTGTTGTATGGTCCAACGACTCACGGTTTAAGTTATATCGGGCTGATGGAAGGTCTGTGTCTGGCGTATATTCAGTCGGGCTGATGGTCTCAATTTGTCAACAAAGCACTGTGCAGGCTAATGGTGGTTCTATGCTATTGTGGGGTGCTTTTGCATAGCATGGTTTGGATCCTTTGATCCTCCTAGACACATCATTGAATGGTTCTCGCTACGTTGTACTCCTTGATGACCATTTACATCCCTTCATTGACTTTGTTTACCCCCACAATGATGCTTGGATAATGCTTCACTTCATCAAGCCCAAGTTGTGCAGAACTGGTTTGAAGAGCATTGAGCAGATTTCCAACGAATGGTGTGAAATAACTTTTCTGCTGCTATATACACTGACTGAGCAGAACTCATGGGATAGAAGGTCGCTGATTCCCGATCGGACACCACGTGTTCCACGCCCCCTGGAGGCCTACGTGGCGGCTGCAGTTGTATGTGAGAAATGGCTGTGTGTTTGATTCATGTGAAATGCAACGTCGTCGTGAGTTGACGGAATTTGAACGGGGCATAGTGGTGTGGGAAGTTCGATTTCGGCGGTCGTGCATGAATTCGGCTTCAGACGTTCAACTGTCTTGGGTACCGAGAATGGTTAGAGGAAGGCGACCATATCGAGCGTCCACAACAGACAACATATCGGGCGTCCAGCCATCCTCGATAACCGTGACTGGCAACACCTGGGACGAATGGTCAACGGAGACAGGAGGACCACGGTGTGACAATTCACCGGCCGAGCTAGAAACGTCTCCTAGTGGACAATCCGTAGGAACATGCGTGCCCTCGGCTATGAGAACCGTCGCTCTACGCCGGTACCACTGCTAACCCTTCGTCTCGGACTCCCCGGTGTGCATTTGCCACCAATCATATCGGATGGACAGATTGCCACCAATCATATCAACAGTGGCGTAACATCATGTAGTCGTACGAGTCACGGTATCCACTGTTCCATCCCGATGGGTGACACCGACTGGCGCAGAGCTCGTGAGGCGATGGACCCGGCACGCCAAGAGGGCGTCGTCCAGTGCGGTGGGATATCAGTCATGCTCTGGGGCGCGTTTTCCTGGTATGGAATAGGCCCCTTTGTTCTTCTGGAAAACATGTTGAATGGTCTGCGATCTCGTCAACTGCTCGAAGATCATCTCCACCCGTTTTCGGCCTTCCAACACCCTGACGACCTTGCCGTCTTTCAAGATGACAATGCGCCGCCCGCTCCAATGTCTCTCGAGAATGGTTCGAAGAGCATGTAGGGGAGGTCCAACGACTGGACTAGCCACCCCAAAGCATATCTCGGAAGCCGTTGAACCCAGGCTCTGGCGCTGGATCCTCTACCCACGAACAGATCACAATTGGCTACCGCTCTGCAGATTGTGGTGTCATCTACTGCCGGAAGTGTACCAGGGACTTGCGAACTCACTTCCACGCCATATCGCTGCGATCCACAGGGCCAGAGGTGGCCCGACTAGATATTAGGTGACTATCCCATGAGTTTTGCTCAGTCAGTATATAGAGGCCTTGTTAGCTGTTATTTTCACTTGTTATTTCTCACTGATGAAGGAGACAGAGAGCTCTGAAATGTACATATGAATTTTATTTTATAAATTCGTTTATATTTAAGGCCCACATTGAACACTTGCAGAACAGCAATTAAACAACTTGAGTACGTGTGGCTTGGCAGAAATCGGTTCTCTCTTTCTTGAAAATCCTGTAAGATGTAGACGAAGAGCTTTGGAATATTGGGACTGGCTTCATTTTGCAACAATGGAGCTGGTATTTGGTGCACTTTCGTCACGTGAATTTCTCACAAATGTATTTGACTCCTCCACTCCCTTAATGGGTACCATCTCCCTCCTAGCAAAAATCATGCCTACGCCCATGTTTATGGGACACTGGAGAGCTCTCTGCGCACTTAAGCTGCTGTCATCTATCATTGCTACGAATCTGTATGTGGTAATCCAGAAGGCATGGCTGAACACTTCGCCAGAGATCTACCAGCCTCTTATTAAGTCGGGCCAGAGGGAGTCCGAGACGTTACTGGGCAGCTATCTCTGACTTTTGGCTTTTGAGTATATATTTAGTAAATAAACAAGTAATTGACCTTACTTGAAGATGGAAGTGGATTCTATTTTTCTATTTCTTCTCTTTCTTAATTTCCGACGTGAAATATTTACTTCTGTGACAGTTTTTTCTCGGTCATGCGTTTCAATTTTATTTTTCTCATGCGTTTCAGTTTCATTTTTCTCACTCTTTTCAGTTTCATTTTTCTTATTCATTTCAGTTTCATTTTTCTTATGTGCTTCAGTTTTGTTTTTCTCAATTGTTTTACTTGGAGGGGAATTTTGTTTTTTAGTCTCATTTCCTGCTTTAGGATTTCGAGTATCATGACCTGCGGGTAAATTTTTTTTCTGTAAAGAATAATTGGAGATATTCTTTTGATTTTTCTGTTCTTTTTCCACAAAATTGCATTTTCTGTTCTTTTCACATTCAAGGGGAAATCGGACATGCTTTCCCTGAAATGCTTTTTTAGACCTAGGTGTTGAATTTTTCTCATCTATTTCAGTTTCTAAATCCGTAGAATATCTTTTGGAGATGGAAGAAGAATCGGAGCAGTAACTCGACGCTGATGAAGTAAATGCTGCGAATCGACTTCTTCTAGGGCCACTCGTAGTTGGTACGCATGAACTGCGTTCCGTTGCGCTTGTCTCTGCATACGTTCCGGTTTCACAGCTTTCATAGACAGATGAATAACTGGACGACCCATAGGATTCAGAATCAATGGAAAGATCATATGAACTAGGTTCTATTGAGCTTTCTTCAAAACACCTTCTATGGATGCGATAAATATAGAGCATGACTACACAATCATTTCAAAAGAATACAGTGTCCACCACTCACGCAATACAAGCTCTTCATTTTGTTCTATCTTGAAAAGTACTGTAATCTTTACATTAATCCATTTATCAAGAAAATTCAAACTTACTCAGATTAGCCATCTAGCGCAAGGCATATCATACTCCAAGAGATTAATGAGAATATTGTTCAAGTCCATGATCCCTATATAAAAAACAGAATTGTCAATATTAGAAGGAATGTCTGCACAAGATTTGAAAAATTGATTTAAAGTGAAATATGCGTCTAATTGCAAAGCTATTTGCTATTTCACAATTAATATTAAAATGAAATAAATTTTTACTTGGTTCCTAATTTTGATGTATGTAGTTAACTCACAATTATTGAAATGAAAGCTCAAAAAGCCTCCCATGATTTTTCACAAAGGCGTGAATTAAAAATAAGAGAGAAACATCTTGGACAATTTCAGTTTTCAAAGTATAAAAATCTAGCTTAAATATCTCTACATCAAACATTATAACGGTCATTTCAAAAATAACATTGTTGCTGACAATTACGTCATGTTATTGTTGTTAATCAAAATTTTAAACAATTAAAGAAATACCGTAAAATCTTGAATAGAGACCACGGTCTATAGATATTCATGGTCATCGAGCTCCATTGTTAAAATGAAGCTAAAGTTTCTAGCTCCCGGTAGGGCGGGAACTCTACTGAAAAGTGGTGCTGCATGTACAATCTGCCCAACTGCGCCTGCAGCGCCACCCTATCGGCAGACAGAAACTTTACTTTCGTATTCAGTTTCATTGAAAATCTCTATCGTAGGTTGCGGCAACGCCTCCTAAAGAGAAAGCCTCTGCACGGAAACCGTCATACATTGTTACATCATCATAGTAGTGCAAATTCAGGACTTCTTATTGGTAGAAATACGAATAACAATGCCCTACTTAGATGATGCAACAATGTATGACGTTTCCGTGCACAGGCTTTCTCTTTAGGAGGTGGTGGTTGCGGTCGGCTATAGTGCGATCTATGCGGCATCTGGCGCGATCTGTTTTCCTTAGCTTCTCGAAACAATGAAAAATGGCCGACCGTCCGCACTACAAAGCTAGACTATTGTTAAGGAACAAAAATTCTAGGCTAAGGTGTTCGCACTATACCCTCTCAAGCGTGACTTTCAGGTGATAATACGGATTATAAAGGATTATATAACTAAAGTATAGCATTTTTTTTTAGTGATTAGTGACATAGAATGTTACAGTTCAGCGGCTGTCCTCCACTTTCGCCCCCTCCACTTTCGCCCCTTAAATTTTTGCCCGTTCCACTTTCGCCCCCGAAGTCCACTTTCGCCCCGGCGCCATTATATGGTAATTTCACTTTCGCCCTGTATATTTTATCAAGGCCCTGAAGAGAGGCTAAGGCTATATGCAAATAACTTGAATACAACATAGCCAGGGTTTCAAACTGTGATGGTACTTCAAGCAATGTTTTTCACGAATAATCACCCAATTGTCTTAAGTGGTTTTTAGTGGTAGGCGATTCCCTGAAAAATTGAATCGTATCTGAGAGGGTCAGAATCGATTAATCGATTATTGCGAAAAATTGAATCTATTTTTAAAAATATTAAAATTAAATCTGTTTATTGTAATTTATTTCCGTGGTTAAAGAGTAGCAAAATAAACACATAGAAGAAGCCATTCATGAATTTTTATTTAATAACAAACAATAACAAACATGTTGTGAAGCAGAAATATTATAACAATGTATTGTGAAGCAAATAAAAAAAAGTTAGATTGATTGATTATTTGGTATTATGGAATCGAGAAATCGAGTTTCGGAATCGGGAATCACCCACCACTAGTGGTTTTACACCTTGTATTTATTTAAAATACTTCTTTAATTAGTGTAGTATCACTATAACGTCATAATTATTGTAATTATAGATTGATTTTTCTTCAAAACAGCACGAACGTTTGTTAAGGATTCATTGACAGTGTACTTCAGTTTACTGTTCTTGTGGGGAGGTACTTGTAAATTTTTGAAAACCGTGGGCCTATAATAATCAGGCTAACGACTACTGTGCGAACCATGGAATTTTAATAAATGAATGAAACATAAATGATTTAATAAATATTATACGTATATTATATTATGTGTTAATGTACTTATGTTTGTTACAAATAACAGACGTTTAGGAAAAATGTGTTAATAAATCATCTTTTTCTTGTTTTTAAAACATTGTTTGCGTTTTTTTTTATTTTCTAAACTCTATTATTTCTTTTAAAACAATTTAGATTTTAGGAAAGCTTTAATTTAAATCGTTCTTAATTAAAAGGAGAATTTCGTGGGTTAGGTTAGGTAAGTATTCTAAATAACTGAATTCTTAGTTTTCTATTTGTCTTGTTAACCTCTCTGCAGGGTCTTTTTTATGAAAGTGGGTCTTAAAAGTATTTTTGCAGGGGGCGAGTGTGGAAGGGGTGAAAGTGGAAGGGCGATAGTGGACGGGGCCAAAGTGGAGTAAACCGTTCAGCGAATGTTACTAATCCTTGTGGACTTCTAGGAATAATTAATTGAAATTTTATTAATTTTTTTTTTATTATTACTTGGAGTAACTTAATGTGTTTGTTAATGCAATGATGTTGTTAATGCACTTCGGTAAGTGTATACTTTATTTATTTACGTTATTTTTATTTATTTATTACAATTATTATTCACAAGGAATCTTTCACCGTTGCATTAATAAATAATTAATTATTTGTTGTTTTAAATTAATTGTTGATTAAATTTGTTTCATCATTTATTCATTTAAATTTTTCATTGTTTATTAATAAAAATTGCTTCAGCTATCTCAAGAGAAAAGCAAAGCTAAACAAGTAAAGCTATCATTCCCCACCCCCGCCATTCCTTGAATGAACTACCTCGGCCGACTGTACATTCGTACTAAATGCAGTAAAGATTGTAAACTTGAAATAATACGCAGATAAATCAATTAAATGAATTTCAAAGCAGTAATCGTTTTATTTATTATTTAATCAAATAGCCATTTTTCTCATTTCTCGGTTGGTTTACATTTGTTTTACGGTTTCGTCATGTGTCTTTAAATTAAAATGTAAAATATAATAATATGACCTAGGACGATTATTACTAATGATACGAGTGGAATTAAAATGCCGAATTATTTGATTTGATTTTGAAAGTGGAAGATGCATTCACACTGTGAAACAGAATTGCATTTAGATATGCTAAATGATATTGCAAAATGTTTGTCTATGAAACGTATAAACTTATCTTATTTTATTAAACAAGTATTTTTAAAGGTTTAATGCTGTAAAACTTACATTGAATGCCATGCCATAGCCTAATAATAACTATTATTATTATAGTTATTATTAGGCTGTGGTCATGCATTATAGAATAATTGTCGGCGCATTAGATTGTCATGCCATCTGGCGGTGTCATCAGTCGTCTTTACCTTCTCATGGCTGCATTTAGTATTCAATGGACACACTATTACTTTTAGCCACTGTAGTTGAAGCGAGTGACGCCACCGCCATGTTCATTAAATTTACTATGAAAGGAATGGTGGGTACCCAAGATGCAACATCGTACTAGCTCAACGCGCTAGATGTTTAGGCTACTTAACGGGGTAGTGCGGACGGGGTATTAGTAGAGTGGCGACAACTAGGGCCGTCGGCCATGTCTTTCCCAACAATTGAATTAGCAGCGGTACAATTTATGATACTTTTCAGCTTATTAAGAAGAACTGTAAAGATATCAAGCTTTTATTTGTATATTAGATAAAGCAGGTTTTTAAAAAAAGCACATTGACGTTTTAATTTTCATAATAAACGTGATTATTTGATCAGCTGATAGCAAGTTCGAGAATGTTTTCTTTTCATTCTTTCAGCCAAAAGGGAAACCAAAACGAAAACAAAAGAGTTTATATTTAGCAGTCTGTATACATTTCATGTTTATGCAAAAATAAAAATTTGACATTTATTGCAAAAGATGGAAAAAAAAATGTTTTCAATTGAAAGGCTCGGTGCAATAAGGACCTAACCCATAGGAAGAAGTCTTTGAAAAAAGTGGTGTTTCAAAATCTGTAATTTTGTATGTTTGATGTTTTGGTTTACGGTGATTGCAGTTTACTTGTGCAATTTTTACTGAAACATATTGTAAATGGATTTCACAAGCAGTAATTATTACATTTAGTAAGAATTTCTTCCTGTGGGTTAGGTCCTTATTGCCCTGAGTCCTTCAATTATCGAAGATTAGTTCTAGGAATCAATCTAAATTCACTTTTACATTCTTTTTATCGTGGAATTGTTCTAACGTCACTTTCTCGTGCTTGCAAGTTGCAAATAAATTAAAAAATAAGAAACAAAATGCTAATAGTTACGTCCCGGTGTTAAAAAGAGACAAAATTGGCAAAACTTTTCTCGCGAACCACTACGCTTGTAATCGGGCCTCGACGATCACTTTAATGTCTAGCAATTAAATAAGAACTGAAAAATAAAATTTGACGCTACAAACTATCTAAATTTCAATTTTCATTTCCCAAATTATTTTCTCCGTTTGAAATATATTATTTTACTTAAATATGATGTGTTTATTAAATGTTCAGTTTGACATTTTAAACCATGGCTGAACACAGGGGTGGGGGTCCCGCATGTCACAGAATTGTATGGTGGTTAATTCTGTTACATGGTGGTCAATTCTGTTACATGCGCCTCCCCCTCGAAATAAAATCCCGGGTACGATGCTTCTTCAAAGGGACTCAAGAGATGGATTGCAAAAATTAATCTTTATGTGGCTTGACTTATGTCAAAAAAACTTATCAACCATTTTTATGAGAATTCGAGAGTGGATGGAAAATATGAAATATACACATGACATATACAGATTCGTTATGTCCTCACTCTCCGCACATCGTGCGATGACTGATCATGCGACCAAAGTAAATGAAATTTTTATCAATTTAACTAGCATTTCTTAGCCATTTACTGTGACTAGTTAGAAAAGAGGGGTATACATCAGTTCGGTAGAGGGGGTTTGCCCCCCCCCCCCGTTATTATTAAAAAAAGTCACTTATCTTGGTCGCATGATCAGTCATCGTGTGATGTGCAGATAGTGAAGATTAACCATTAAAGATAATGAAGATTAAAACTTAATGAAATGTTAAATAACTAGCAGCATATACTTTCTGTATAAATTCTTATGTAAATTCCAAGTTATCCGTCGCTAAAAAGTTGGTTATCCGGACCAGTACACTGAAAGCTGACATCTTAAGCCCAAGTCTTGTTCAACTCTCGTTACATACATCCTGCACTGCGGTTGAGGAAGAATTGATTTGTGGAAACATAAAACGAATACACGGCTTCCTTGAGACGTATAGACATTTTTCTGTTAATTGCTTTCATCCATTTCAACTTTTCTGCATCATTTTTGGGAAACAAAAGTAAAGAAAAAGGCACCAAGGGCAGTCTACATATTGCAAAGGCGCGTGAGCAACACAAACTGGTTTCTACCGTTGTCGCAATCGAAAATAGCTATTCGAGCAGCCTACCACGGCACAGCATGAACCCTGCTTGTTTAGCTTTTCCATCTGAGCAATAAAAAACACTAGAAATAGAAAAGGGGTTGCCTGCGAGTGCCGAAATCGTTCTTGTCCCATACACTCTCTAGCCTGAAACTCTAAAAGTCAACATCTCATAATGGCGGACGGAAGTAGCGCTGCTCTGCCATCTAGCGGCGAAATGCGCGTCTGAAAAAGGTCTATGTCCTAAAAGCGTCATACGCTTAGGCGTACGTGTTTCTTAGCTCGCAAGTAAAAAATCTGCTGAACACAGATCGGTTCTTTTCAAAGAAGTTTTGGCACTGCTATGTTTCGGTAGACTGAAATACATGAGACGCTTAGCGTCTTTGGAGAGATCCTTCAACGCTATATGAAACGAGAAAGTATTGGCTAAGCACTTACATGCCATAGCGATGGTCCATTCAGCAAGATAAAGTCTCCCCGTACCCAACATTACGGTTCGACGAACGCAGAATTTAAATCTTACTGATTCGATGTAGGATTCCGCCGACAAGGGAACCCCACATAGCCTTTTTTTATTTCGCGCAAGCACACCGTGGAAGCGATAGCGTTGCGCGGCAGTGGAGCGCTCCGGAAGTGCGCAGAGTTCAACAAACATGGCGGTATGAGGGAAAAGCAAAATCGTTAGCAGCGGTCGCCAAAGAATTGCAGTTAGAGTACTGTTATTATACATAAAACCTTAATTTTGATGTACAATTATTCGTCTGGATATAATTTATAAGATGAGGTAAGCATCCACGAATACTATTTTTATTTAAAATTATAATGCACCGCGATATATACCCCCTCACCAACGCAACTTATTACTCGACGTTGCACACGAAGCTAGCACCGTGTTTGATTACCGAATTACTTAATAAAATGAAATAACAAATTAAGGAAATGCTTATTAATTACTCTACATATTTTGTACTAGAAGGCAATTAGCTAATTGTAATAATCTATTTTTAAAAATTGAGTTTGTTTAGAAACTTGAGAAGCCATTCAATTGTCGTTTGCTGCTGTTGTCTACTTCCATTGATTTCATCTGAAATGGATTCGTGCTTATTGCTGAGTAGTGGAAGAAAGAAGTTTCTTTAAGCGCATTAATACATATACACCGCTTTAACAATGGAGTCCTTGTATGACAATGTGTGCTCAAATTTTTTGTTTGCGTGGTTTATTTTGAAAGAAACAAAATTTCGCACTCTCTTATTTTGCAAGCATCTATTGTAGCTTCAATTGAGTAACATATTTCAATTTGGTGGAAATCTGTTACATACATGTTCGAGGGATTCCCTTGTGAGTAAAATTCAGGTATCAAAGCCATGAATCCTAAATTGTCATCAATGATTCAGCTAGACTGACTGAGACCATCTTCTGCATTACTTCGATATCTGGTGGTGTCAATGTCGAGACTTATATAAGTCATACCTTCTTGTCATACATAAAGTAACCAAGTTTGTGATCTAAAGTCAGGGGCGGATTTAGACTTGATGAGGCCCTAAGCTATATGAAGCCCCTATCATGTTAAGCTAAGATTGTGAGCCCCTACAGAAGAGACCTACAGATTGTGAGGCCCTAAGCTGTAGTTTATTTAGCTTATACGTAAATCCGCTCCTGTCTAAAGTGTTTTATCTCAATGCTGGTGCCTATGCAAAGGCACTGTGCATTACTATTTCAGCATAATCTTGCCTTAAATGCAGGGATCTACAAGATACTCAGTGTTCCAGAGGAGGATCGACACGCTATGTCTAATGTTTTTCGCTCACCACTTCGTTTTTAAAATTTCGTTTTTCGCTCACCACATTCTAATAACACTGGCCATCAGCCAAAATGCTCACGGAACAAAATGAGGTGTTTCTTCTAGTATTTTTAATGCTGATTACAAAAATGAGATCGAAATTTTTCTATCACGCATCAATTTTTAGGAATCGTCATATTAATTATTTCCAATTTCTACGTTTATTTCTCAGATGTACATATAACGTAAACACATTCCCCCGTTAAAGTAATTTCAAATGCGGCAAACAGTTAAATGTTCACCTTTCAGCATATTAGACCCGTTTTGCCGAGGACTTTCTTTAGTGGGGAGCATCTGAAAGGTTCCAAAGAAGGGTCCAGCATTTAGGGGTCCATTTTCCTTGCCACCGCCTCTCCATCAACTCAAAATCAAGTTTTTGGTAGTTTTTCAAGCGCAAAGCACACCAAAGTGCTGTTTTCCTTGATTATTCATCTACTTGACTCGCTGCTTTGCCCCCTTTTGCTCCAAATTGAAGATCCATTTTTTGTTTAGCAACTTTTATGTGACTTCCTCATAGCTGGTTTCTTTTTTTATACAAGAAATAAAATCACCCATATCCTTTCAGTATCGTGCCTATAAAAAGTGATGGTAAAAATATCCTGGTGGAACGTTTCTCCATGTTCATCACTAACATCATCAAAGTTGGCAAGAATAAAGTCCAGGTGGGAATGCAGGACATGAATATTTAGTGACATTTTGCATTCCAATTCATAAAATGCTTGCAAAAGCTCATCAGCAAGTTCGGCGTAGTTGGGTTCCTTGTCCTTTCCCAAGAACCCATGCGCTACATCCTTAGAGCTTTCCGGGCTGTTAGTTTATTGGATTCAATCATGGCCTTCTAGAAACTTCCAGGCCTGAACATGGAAAACAAAATATTGTTATGTCGAACTGGTGGTGCTAGTAAAGTAGTTAGTGGTTAAACAATACATTACTGATGTCATGTTCAGGTCTGGTAGTGTCTAGGAGGCCGTGATTCAATGCAGTTTCAAATCCGTTATCAGACATTAGCTCCCTGTTTCAGGACAGACAAAAAAGCCTTCCACTGTTTCAGATGGTGGAATCCCGTGCCCTGCCTGTCCATTGCCTTTATAAAGTTTTTCTATTAAACACAGTTTAACATGAAGTGAAGGCAGCAAGATTTTCTCAATTTCGACTAGATGTTTATTTTCGACATTCATTTGCCCAATAGTCAAGTTTTGGCGATATATCCAGTCCTTTGTGCTGTGGTGGAACTCTTTTGCCCGGCTATCCCACTCACAAATGAATTAGCACTTGGTGTACCCTCTCGGCATGCCTAAAAAATCCAATGACCTTCAAGTCTTCACAAATAAATCATTTCCACTGGCCAATACCGAATTTCAATTCGGTTTATCTCAAAAACTATGAGTGCTACGGAAAATTTCAAAATTATATTCGTAATCCGCAGTAAAAATACAACCAAAATCACCCACTTTCATTCCGTGAACAAGAAAAATCTTAAATTTTGTTGGCCAGTGTAATATACAAGGCGAAACCGGAAAATTCGATAAATGACTCGGAAAATGAAACAGGGACAGCTATTTCAGAGATAACACTTTACTGTCCTTCAAAGCCCCTATGGCCACAATACACTTTTGGCATCGTTCGTGCAACAGTTGCATGGCGTGTGGAAAATCCTCTCTCGGTACTGCTTGAAGTTCCCTCATCACAGTCGTTTGAATATCCAGAACAGAGACTTTCAATAGGGAAACATGTCATTTACTTAATTTTCATGTAATACGGACTCTTAGGTGTTTCATTGGATATGTTCAGAAGGCGCTGTAACGACGACGACGACTTCATAGTTTCGATTATAAGTTTCGCTAGATGTTCAAAGTTTAGCAACGATCAAATCGACGAGTGAAAACCATCATAGAACTTGTCAGATTGTTTTACTAAGGCACGTCTGCTCAGCCGTGTGCTGCAAAATTTTGTGCCCAACGTCGTGGTGGAAAGCACCTTCCGTTCTTTACAGTAAATATCTTATTTATAAATTGTTAACTTCCATAGTGCCTAACAACAATCCAACGTTCATTTTTTCCAACAAACGAAAAAACACTGATTGTTAAAATCCAATATATTGTTAAAAGCCAAAAATATATTGTCATCATAATTTTTTATTATAGTAGCTATATCGATTATTTTAAAAAACTCCCCAAAAATTTTAAAAAATCAAATTAAATCCTAAATAAGCAATTTTACCTATTATAAATTATGAAATTCATTACTTTATGTTTATGATTCTTATTTTTTAATTTTAATAAAGATAGTAAAAATCCAAATAAAAATCTTTTGAAATTGATTAACGAAATTTTTCATAAATAAATCAATTCGTGTTTTTTCGTTTTATGATATTCATTGCATATGCATAATTATACTTTCTTACTTTATTGCTGTCGTTAACTTTCTTAGTTTTTTTATTTTTGAAACATGGTTATCAGCCTATGGAAGAAGCGACCTGCTTACTGAAACTTTTAAAAAATTCAGTAAAAATTACGTACTATGTGCAGCACATTTCACAAATGAACAATTTTATAACGCCAGCAATAGAAACCGTCTATTAAATCAGCAGTTCCCACCATTTTTACAATAACATGGAAAACATCAACTCATGGTGCACAATCCATTTCACAGCACCATGAACCTTCACCATCCACTTCACAATACCAAGAACAGATCATCAATGCCCCTTCCGATCTTTGTTCATCAGAAGTGCACTATGAATCATCCCAAAGTGATCCCAAAGAATCACTTCAGGAAGAAAAGACTGCAAGTGTCAAAAGAAAATTACCATTTCTCAACACACCACCATCAAAATAGCAGAAAAAAACAAACAGCAAGAGAACTAGCTGCCACCCCGAAATAAGCGACTACGAATGAAGCTAAATAAATACAGAGTAAGTTTTCGAAGAGCCAGAAAACAATTACATGTAACTGAAATGCAAGCAAAGATTATGCAATAATGTTATGATTATCTGTAGTTGATATTCGAGATTTCTGTAGTGATTACATGTTCACTGTTCGTACTTTTTCCTGATCGATTGTTTGTCTTTTATAAATTTGTACATGTGAGATTCATTAGCATTTGTATATTTCATTTTTCGCATAGTTCAATTTTATCATCTTTAGATTCTGATAATGGGAATTATAAACTACACATTAGGAATTAGGTAGATATTTTTGCATGATAAATGCACATAAAGCAATATTTATAAAATCTATTTAGCAATTTAAGTTTTAACAGGTATAGATGAGTTTGTACTTTTGTGAAAATTATTTTCAACACAAAATAAAATTACTTGAAATTTAAAATGTTTTTTTTTTTTGCCGTTTCTGTTTAAATATAAGATGTCCCGAAAATAATTTTAAAATTAAAAACATAAGTAAAAAAAATGTTTAACTGAAAAAAACTTTGTACAACGAAAGTTTTACTCGGCGTGTTCAGTTAAATTTCCATTTTCAATTGTTAGACATTTAACTGGACATGCACAGGCACGGAAATGGCATGTCTCTGAAAGTCTATTGAAAGTCTCTGATCCAGAACGTCGAGAAATCTATGTCCTCGTTTGAAATATTCTCCTTGTTTCATTGTTGATTTCAAACGAGGAAACAGGAAGAAGGCCGGCGGTGACAGGTCTGGAGAATACGGAGAGTGGTAAAGTTCTGGAATCTGTTTCGTGCGAGGAATTGGTTCACCTTTGTAGCGATGAGCGGCTTCGCGCCAAAACAGATTCCAGAATTAATTTTCATTAAATTTAAAGATTTACCTGGTATTAAAAATAAAGTCACCTTTTATTATTATGATATTAGTAATTTTTTATTAATATTGATAATTAATTCTCTAATTAATTGGTTTTTCCCAGCCATGAACTACTCGCTTATCCCTTCCCATTCATCAATGAACGATGGTCTAGAAGGCAAATTTACCTGAAGATAATGATTTTTCAATGAAAAATGAAAGGAAAACTTCTGCGACCTACATTCGAACCAGGAACCTCGGGTGTCATGTGCCCGGCGCCTCTACCAATTGGGCTATCGCAGACACCCGGACAGCCATGCTGCCACAAGGTGTTTTAAAGAGCGTCAAAGAGCCATGCTGTCACAGGTGTCAAAGTTGAAAGCCCAATGGGAGGCGGGTACTCGGCTCACAGATCGAGAATTTCTCCTATCCGGCCATAAGAAAGTTTGACGAACTCACAGATAAATAATAATTATATACTGGAGATGAACCTCCAAACATCAGGTAATGATTTTTCAATGAAAAATGAAAGGAAAAATTCTGCGACCAAATTGGGCTTGCAACCTTGACAACTTGGTTGTCTTTAAGACACTTTGTGAGAGCATGGCTATCCGCGTGTCTGCAAATAGCCTAGTTGGTTGAGGCGTCGGGTATATGATACCCGAGGTTCCTCGTTCGAATCCAGGTCGCAGAATTTTGCCTTTCATTTTTCATTGAAACATCATTACCTGATGTTTGGAGGTTCATCTCCAGAATATAATTATTATTTACCTGAAGATGCTGTTTCAATAATTTGATGCTTCATCCCATGCTGGAATTTCAATATTGGAATAAAGGGATATATTCTTCTTTAATCCTTATCTAGTAGCTGAAACGGAGTGCGTAAGAACACCGTTCTTTGTAAGTGCCTTATAGACAGAGACAGAAAAAGGGAGAAATCGATTTAAAGATAAGCTTCTTTAATGACAATTGCTCATTGAAAATTCTAAGAAGCAATTAAAAGTACTTAAAGTCTTTTTATATATAAATTGAAATTTACAATCTTGGACGTTTCGCTCTGACGTTTTTTTCAAGCAGTATGATCCAAGGCTCGGACTAGATTGTGGTCAGTTCGTCGGTTTTCAGATCTTCCCTTACTTATTTAGTGCATGTTTTCTTGGGCGCATTCCGTTGTTTTCTTTAGTGGATGGGTTTGTTCGCCGAAGACTGTTGACATTTTTTTTGCATGGTGTTGTTGGCAATGTGATCGAGAAATGGAATTCTCAGAATTTCCCCAGGCATCGTATTTGTTAAAGTCCGGATTGAGCAAGATCCATGATTATAAGCTACAGATTATGAATGGCGGTCCAGAATCAGTGTTCGATTTTAAGGGCTGCCTCTTCCATAAATCGACCATAAATTAACGTCTGCTTCTCGTTTCTCTTCGCTGGAGTAAAGTGGAGTCATCATTTCACTAATGGTCGGTATTTGAATTACTAGATGCGATTGATGCCTTTTCTCGAGCGATGACCTCTTTCTGTTCGCACGTTTCACTCGGCTACATTGATTCCCATTTTCGAAGCAATAAGCATTGCGGTGAATTATAATATTTATTGGTACAAGCTTTACTTTAGAACACTGAAAAGATAGAACACGATTGCTCATCATTAAAGCCTAATAGAAACCTTTATTCCTCTGCTTATGGTTAGATACGACTTACCTTTATTTACCTTATCTTTTGCGTACGGCGGACATTTCTGTTTACAATTTTTTCTTATTCTTTTAATGAGCAGTTAAATTTATTTTAAAATAACTATTTTTTGCTTGAACATATTTGCATTTAAATGTGTGTTTTTATATTGTTTTTGAGCTTTGATATCATCTAGATTATTGTTTATATATTTATGGTTATCAGGCTTCTTTCTGTCGTTCTCGATAATCATTTTCTCGTATTTTTTAATGACAGAAAATTATATGTAATTTATAATGAATTCTAAAAAACATTTGTAGCTTTTATTAATTTCTTTTTTCAAATTGGATGGCCCAAATGTATTATTTTGACGTGAATCATTATTCTCCGTAGAGAAGGCATGAACTTGAAATTTATGAAAATTTTACCTGCTCGTATAATATTCATTGAATGTGTTTATTGATTCCATTCTATAACTAGGTTAATATTTCGTTTACCTGAAATTGTTTATCGTAAGTTTAACAAGTTATTGATTTATTTTATGCCTGTCTTAAAAAGCTCAAATGTAATTACACCCCATCAGTATAGTAAAATTGAAAACTTCAACTCACTAATCATTTCTAATCATTAATATTAGATGTTAATTGATCGACTGACCTGAATTAAGCGTTTTTATTGAAACAGGGATGCACAACGAAAAAAACAAACACATTGTTGTTGTCACGATCAAATTAAGGATCACGCCACCTTAAGTATAGATTTTTTGCGCTTAAATTATAGGGGTGATGCTAGGGGCGAAAATAACCAAGATTAGAAAGCACATGAAATGATAGATGCACGATAAGAAAATTAATGCCAAGTATGGAAACGATCAATTTTACGTTAACCAGCTAAAAGAATCCTCGTTGAATTTAGCGGGAAAAAACTTAAACTCGCAGAAAGACGATGATATAATTTTTGTCCTTCAGCAATGCCACCACGTGAAATTCGTAGTTCACATTTAAGAGCGAAACCAGTGTCTGCCAAAATAACCGCCATTGTACCTGAAGATAATTCAACAGCTGTTCCTGATGTTAGCATTCCAGGGGTGGATAAGCTATTCGATCCACAATATACAATCTTAGGGAAGATCATTTGGGGAATGGCCGTCTTGGCTTGCATGATCGTCTGTTTTATGCAGATTCGCAATCGAGTCCTCCTTTATTTAAAGGTTCCGGTCGCCATATCCGTTAATGTTTCGCGCCAAGATGTCGTCCCTTTCCCTTGCATCACTGTTTGTCCTTTCTATCCATTTCTTTACAATCCAGAAATAATTCGATTAAAGAAGGAATATGCTGAAATAAATAACATCAGTTACAACGAAGATAACAATTTCTTAACCAGCAATGTCAACTATTTAAAATTGCTCGATACTGAGGGGATGAATGCCTCTTATCTTTGGGAAATCACAAACATTAAGAGCGATATCCTGAATCACACGATATTGGTAAGTTTTTGTTTTCGCTAATATTATCATTTTTAATTTATTAAAGATCTAAATTGAAATTTCCTTTAGCAGCCCACTTCTCAATTTCTATCTCGTTATTCGTAAGTTTTGTTGCTTGACCACTGATATTATTCTAATTCGATGGATAAACATGCCATCAGCAAGGTGTTGCGAAGATGGAAAATATGCAGATCATTCAAGATATTCGGGAAAGATAAAATTGTATTGGTGAATCATGTGTGTGTAAGATAGTATAAGTGAAAGAGCGTTAATGAGAGCCCATTATTGCCTCATCAAACTCTTCGTAATCTTATCAACAATTGCTTTTTTCTTCTATACTGGCCTTGCAAATTATAGCCTTAATTTGAGACATTAAATGAAGACATTGTGATCTTCTACTGATTCCTACATTTCTCATAAATAGCTGAAGTAGCTGAAACAGACGAAACCAATTAATATTAGAGAATTCTTAAATGCACAAGAATTAATTCAATAGTTCCGTATTAAAAATGTTCAAGAAATTATCAGATCTTTTCAAGTAACAACAAGAATCAATAAAGAATGATCATAATTATTTTTGATAAGATACCTTTATTCATCCTCTAATGTTGATGATCTTTTTCAAAATAGTAGTTCTCATTGGATGCGATGCACTTGTTCCAGTGTTTCTGCCGTCTTTAAAAGACATGCTGGATACCACTCTTGACAGGCCCTTCAGAATCGCTTTCGCAGCTTTTACCACTGCTTCTGATGATGGAAAATGCCTCACACATAAGCGCATCTTCAAACTGGGAAAAAAGTTAAAAGTCACACGGTGATGGATCTGGAAAAGAGATAGACGAGGAACACAGTTCACATCAATTTTCGAGAGAATTTATATTATGTGGGGTCGTGTGCTATCCTGTGCAGTATCTATCCAATTGCACGGAGATATGGCTTTTTGCATGTGATCAGGTATTTCAGAATTTTGAAAGATACTTAATCCAATAAAAAAAGAATTATTGCAATTCGATTTCTAGTTTCTGAGAAATACGTGGACAAACATACATACATACATACATACACACACTTAAGAAATTTGGCATACTTGTTTAGAAACCCACATAGACTAACATATATGAATATTGTGCAATTCCAACAATATTACCGAATTGATAACCTCCTTTTTTTGAAGTCGGTTAACAAGAAATTTCTCTGTTTCGAAGAAAGGTATATCGGCAATACTGAATAGAAAAGAAAAATCCCGGGAAGGATTAATTACAATTGGCCAGAAACACCAAAATCTTCGAGTTTCGACAAGCCGAATACCACAGGTCATTCGAAAGGCAAGCAGCTTGCATTGTGTGAAAATCCAGCAACCCAAACAGGGATTGCAAACACTGTAGAAACTTCACATGCTACCGTAAATAAAATAATAAAGATTTGCAACCGGAAAAGTGTCACAGTAGTGGTGTTCATAAGCTGCTGTCGCAGAAAGGAAGAGGAACTTTCAGAGGCTCTATGAGGGTTACCTCGCAGTAGAACGATGGAAATACGTTGTCACGTTGAATGAAGCTACGTTTACCTCAACCACTGCAACAAACCTCGCGCGATCTTCTACCGTCCACAACGAGAAAAATCATATCAAAAGTGGTCAAAGGAATTTTAAGGAAAGTTTTTCAAAAGGATTTATGGTGATTGAGGGATACTCATACAACAGCAAGCTCACAATCAGAAGAGTGGACATGAAGGCTAAGATTAAACCTCTTTACTACCAGCAGCATGTTCTCAGTCCAATTTTCCACGAGGAAATCCCCGCATTATATGGAGAGGACAAACGCAAAGTTTGGCTGCATCAAGACAAAGCCTCTAGCCATACATCTAACTCGACCGTTCAATTTACATTGGATTTGGAAGATGAAAACTGAAATTCACGTTATACCCTTTCTTGATGTCCCTGTCAAGTCACCAGATGCATCCCCCGATGCATTTCTGTGGATTTGGATTATTGAAACGAGCCCTTGCTCGACACCATCCAATAACCATTGAGAGTCCTTGGAAAGCTTGCAAACAGGAACAACCAATGGAACAGCATCAGCCTCGCCGTTCTGCAGACATCTCTTCTACAATGGCAATAGTCCAGAACCAGAGTCACTAAATAGAACACGATCATTGGTGAAGAAAGGGGTTTTCTTCGTAAACTTTCTCCTCCAAATCGTTACCATAGATCGTAATCAACCTTTTGTATCATGTGTATAGTCAATCCGTATTTTCGAAAGTCCTGAGTGGAATGATCGATTAAAAAAAAGGAAGTACGGGGGAAAGATTCTCCTGCACTGAAAATTCTGATCTGTCCTCGTGTGAACCAGAACCTATGCGCAGAATTTTTATTTTCGGTTAATTTTTAACGTTCTCGAAAACCTAAGCTCTACAGCTACAAATTCTTAGAAATTAATGAATGTAATTAGGCGAGTAAAACAATGATCATTCTTTACTGAACAGCTCTATTAGTTTAGCTTTACCAGGAAATGCTATTTTGACGCCACTTTTTCCAAAAATAATCCTGCTCCAAGTGATCATTCATGAGGTGTAATCAAATTTATAATATTAATTTTAATAACAAGTTGTTTCCTTAAAATTGATTTCTTCCATGTTGCAATAATTGTTTTATACTTGAAATAACAATAATATTTTTTTAAAACTGTATGAATACTAGTGCGAATATCACAACAAGAAAAACTGTAACAAGACTATTGAAATTACAACGGTGATCACTTTCTTGGGAACGTGCGTTACCATAATAATGGGTAAGTTTGTCATCCAAAAATTTTAACCCAAATAATTTTACTTTCTGAAAGAAGCTACCTTATATATAATGGTTCATTATCAGTTATCTATTACAGCTATAGTCACTTTTGCATATTTCTATAATAATTAAAACAAAAACATTTGACAAGAAAACCTTTCGTCACTACCGTGCATTAAATTAAATGAGTCAACAGGAAAGGATATCTATACGTACTTTAAATTTTGCAAATAGTTATTGCTTTATTGGATATTCTACCCATTTCCTAAATGGCATTTGTAGTTGAATTATTAGGCTGCGGACGAATTTACCAGCAGGGAGCCACATGATCACGCTTTCTTCTAATGATGAAACCACGATTCATCACCAGTCACCAGTCACGAGAAGAACCTATCAGGATCAGAATCGTACAGTGCCAGCAGATTTCGACACCTATCCACTCTGATTTGTTTTTGTTCGGGTTTCAAAGATCGTGAAATTCAATGTGCACGGATGCTTTTACAATTGAAGGCCTTGCTGCAATAAATAGTTAGCTCCAAATTCGGCGGTTTTTGGTATATACCCGTTCTCACGCGAAACAGTAAGTTATTCAAAGTTACTTTGCATGTAGTTTCTTCACGGTCTTCATAAATTGTGCCGTCAGACCTTCGTTGCTCTTTATACCACCTGAGTGTTGCTGCCACTTACTGTTCTGTATTAGTTTCATCACAGTTTCGTCAAAATCTTTGCATCCAATTCCAGTGTTTATTTGTTTTACGTATCTCGACCCGTGTACCTGTAACAGAACAGACTTATTACATTTTAATTTATTGTATTTCATCGAAGTCCGACTAAGAACGTTACATATCTTTTATTCGTTTCTGTTCGAGCTGTGTTTCAGCATTCGCCAACGAGGGTGGCAACATTTGTTGCGAGTTTCTGATTACATCACCATTTTATTTTACGTAAGAACTGACGCACAGTTACCTGTAACATGATGACGCAATATCCACTGCATGAGATGATCGACATGGTCTTCTGCTTTGGTGCAAGTAATGAGAGTATTGCTGATGCAACAAGACTGTATGCAGAGCGATTTCCGACTCAACGCCATCCTCACTACAGAACATTCCAGCACATCATCAACAGATTCCAAACCACAGGATATGTTCAGCAGCTAACTCGAGAAGGTCGTCCGAGGACTGCAACAAATGATGATGCAAGGCTTATGGTCCTAGAGGCAGCCGCAGCTAATCCTCATACAAGTGTCCGAGCAATTGCACATGGTCTGGGTATTAGCAAATCTTCCGAGTGAGACATTCTCTCGACACAAAATTTCCACTCATACCATATTCATTATGCCCCCAAGCTCTGGAATTACGAGACTATGGTTCCCGTGCAGACTTTTGCGACTAGCTGCTCTGTCAAATTGATGACGATTCACGTAGTCAACATCGTAACTCGGTAACTACTCGTTGGAATTCGATCAAATTTCGAACGGTATACGCAATTGTATGTACCCTATTATTCCCTCAAACTTCGTTATCATAGATGTTATATAGAACCTGAGTTATTAACTTATTGATCTTAGTGGCGGCATTTTTATTTCTGTTCATATCTCAGTTATCGTTCAAATTCGGACCCCTGTTCATAGAAACTTTTTTGCTTAGAATCACCCATTCTACCTCCCCTCCAAGTTTGTATAGATCGTTCAGATACACTCTGTATATGTATGTATGTATGTATGTATGTATGTTCGCGATTTTCTCAAAAACTACTAATCCGATTTGGATGGGGTTTTCGCTATTCGACTGAATATTTTTCTGGGAAGGTTTTTGACCCATGAAGTCGGTTCATTTTTGTTAAAAAAATTTCTTCTTATTTATTCAACTTTTTTGTACTCACTACGTTCTTTATGTTCAAGTTTGAATAAACTGAACAAGCAAAATGTAAATGTCCTTATTTTCTTGAATTTTTTTAATATTTTTATACACAAATAAAACAAGAAATTAATCCTCCCGAGGAAAGTAGAGGAAGCCCTAAGATCATCTATTTTTACCCTTTTATCTCACTTTTTAACCCCCCCTCCCCAATTTTTTAAATCGAAAAATTGATTTTCTCGAACCTAGTATTTAGAAAGTATAAAAGAGTCATATTCTCGAACCTAGTCATCTTCTTTCGTTTCTCATCATTTCCGATCGAATGATATCCATATGTTGACATAGTTCTAAACACCAAGTAACTGCCATCCCCATAACTCCGACCCTATTGGGACAATTTGGCCCAAACCTTATAGTAATGTAGATCTTGCTTAGAGGAATCTGCATATCGAATTTCACTCCTTTATATGCATAAATACACGTAGACCTTTTGGTCCCCTCTAATTTCCATCCCCGTAACTCCGACCCCAGCGGACTAATCAAAACTAAACTACATAGTAAGGTGCACATGCCCATAGTAAGCTACATTCCGAATTTCAGCCTTCTACCTCAAAAAATGCGGAAATTATTAAGGGGACGGACAGACTGACATTGTGAAACCAATAAGTACGTCCATTCTTCCGCTACTTAATAATACGTTAAATGATTACGCGATTAATACGCTCTCTTTTGGTTATAGTAAGTTTGTAGGCATTCAAAAATAAGACAACAAATGCATTTTTTAAGCATTTGAATACTTAACTCTAAACTGCCTCCTCCACCCATTTCTTGTGCAACAGTATCACTTTTTAAATGATAGGCAATGCATGAAACAAGTAACCTTTTACTCATTTAAAGCAGAGTAGCTCATTTTTTCAGTCTCACTTCTTCCGTTTAGCACTTCTCAGCATGTATATAGAGAATGGGAATACGGTAATGGTTATTTTCATAGTAAAAGATTTTTAACTAAATTTCTTAATCCTTCACGTAATACAAATAAAATGTTAATATAATCATTTTAGTCAAATGAAAGATATGCTTACAAAGGGAAGAGTTGCATAACGATACATTAGGTGATCGGAAGTTTCCAGACATCCATCCAAAACAATGTTACATGTCCTTACATGACATTTATATGATGTTTAAGGTACATAAATAGATTTAATAGACTCATTTGTGATGTTAGACGCGCAGTATGGAATCTCAAGTGGAATATGAAGAAGCAATATCAACGAAAGGCAAAGGGGTAGCCCATCATACTGGGCTGGAAACAAAGTTCCCGCACAATTTTTATTAATGACAAAATACACGGAAATAATACGGCGAAAGATAATTAATGATAATTTGTCGTAATTGCTACAAGCAAAGTGAATTATTTAGAGATTTTTCAAAAAAGATAATTATGCATCGGCCGGGAATCGAACCCGGGCCGCCCGCGTGGCAGGCGAGCATTCTACCACTGAACCACTGATGCAACTGCTAAAATGAATCCTTTCACATCTTCAAACAAGTTTAATTCAATCATAATTTTTTTTCGCTTCTTTCAGTGATTGTTAATGCCATATTAAAATTGAACGCCCTGTTACAGATCTTTGCAGGGAAGAATCTTTGATAAATGTGTTTTCAACTGGCAACTTTGTTTTCCTACAGATATCGGTGTAGGATCAAATCCACAGTGTTCATGATTCACAAAGTTTTCGATTACATATAATTTTTTTTAATATAAACATATTAACAAGAAATTAAACCTACCGAGGAAGGTATAGGAAATTAGCGTAAGTTCTTAGTTCATCAATTTTTACCCCTTTATCTGCACTTTTTAACCCCCAATTTATTTTATCATAATATTTATTTTCTGATCTTACGTTAGTATTTAGAAAATATGAAAGACCCTATCTTCTTTCCTTTCTCATCATTTTCGACCGAATGACATATCACATGACATATGTTGCCACATTCTAAAGACCAAGCGACTGCCACCCCCACAACTCCGACCCCACTGGGGCAATTCGGCCCAAAGTTCATAGGAATTTCCAAAACCAAGTAACTCCCACCCCCATATTTCCGACCCCAGTGGGCCAATCAAAACCAAACTAAATAGTGAAGGCACTCAAGCCCATAGTAAGCTGTATTCCGAATTTCAACCTTCTACCTCAAAAAATCCAGAAATTATGAAGGGGATGGACGGACAGACGGACACTGCGAAACAAATAAGTAGCTCCATTCTTCCGGTACTTAATAAAATAACAATCGACTAATCCAACAAGGAGTTTGGTTGCTCCAAAATTTACATGGCTCCCACTTCTTTTATGAGGTACTTTTTCAAATCGACTCCTTATTGCAGCAAAGCCTTCAATCAGGAGCGTGTGGTAAATTTTCTCAGTATGATGCAAGTCTATGAAATGCCGCCAAATGCCACCCCCTTATGCTTATGCCGCCCCCTTACGGTGTCGCCTGATGCGGCTGCCTCTCTGTATCATAGCACGCCATGGCCCTGCCTTCAATTTATAGATCTTCAAGGAATATTTGATCAAAAGGAGGCTGCTTTCCCACTCCAACTCATAAAAAGTGCAATGTTTTTGGCAATAAGTCCAGCAACACGTTATAATCTTCGCGTCAGGCGGGGATGTGGACGGCAGACCAATGCTTTTCCTCTTCTCAGCGGTTTCGTTCCTACTTTCAAAATCCCACACCTAGTTGAACACTGTCGCACGGCGTCAGTCGTACAGTAATCATACCTCTAAGGCCACGAACATTTTGATATGAATCATATGAATATCCATTATGAAATGTTGAGCCACCCTATAGGGGAACGACATCCTAAGTCGCTTCTAGCATGCGCGCAAAGACGCCTAGTTAGTACGAGGAGTAAAACAATACTTTCTTGAAATTTTCCACGTGAGAACAATCACAAAGCAACATGTGATAAAATCAGAGAGTTTTGTTGACGACAGTCAGTCGACTTTCAAAATGGCCGCGCCTTTGTAACGTCACGTGGTTAACGTTACCCTATTTTCCGACTGGCAATGAAAAGTTCCATTAGTATCCAACTAGCTGAGATGCCCGTCTTCGCCGAGCTTTTCAAGGCAAAACGAAGGCGCGGTAATTGTCATTGTCAGTGGCGGCTCGTAGCTAAAATTTCTGGGGGTGCTGCGTCAGAAAATTGTAATTTTTTCACGAGCTAAGGAATAGCTAGTGACATTAAGCTTAAGGATCATGTAATATACATGCATAAAATTAGTATTAAAGAAAAAGAAAAGACACATTATATTGAATTTTATCGATATCGAAAGTGAAACTGCGGATTCTGCAGTGTGCCGCAGTGTCTATGACAAGCCGCCACTGGTCATTGTATAAGCTGGGCTAGGGTTACCAGACGTCCTCTTTTAACCGGACATGTCCTCTTTTTTGTGTCTTAAAATTCTCCGGTCTAGTTATTAGGATAATGGGAAAATGTCCTCTTTTTCTGTGCGACCTGAACCATTACGTAGATGAAGTGATTGTGAATGATCATAAACAGAGTCCAAATTTATGTGCGTCCTCTGTTTTTAAAGTTTGTCATCTGGTAACCCTAAGCTGGGCAAACGGGAAATTGTCGACGTTGGAACCCCACAAAATGATCAGTCGCCTGTAACGGTATTCGTGGTATTAAAACGAATTGTCCTGCGTTATTCTTTAACCTGATTATTCGGAATTGGCTGATTTATTGCTTAATACCCCAAAACGTTCAACCTATTGACCGTCGACTCTACAATTTACTGACAACTTCGGACGTTGCTGTGGTTTTACGTGGCAGTAGAGTCAGTGCACATCGTGATATTATTTTGCGCCAGCGCACAGATGGTAGAGAAATTTTAGAAAATCATTCATGGTATGATCCTCTGCACCATATGCTTATGTTTCCGTACGGAATGTAACGGTGGCATATTTCTGTGCAATCGAACAACAATGCTCATAAGAAACGTGTTACGATACGCCAGTTTTATGTGCTTACCATCTTCAAATTCATCACGTACATGTTTAATTTCGGCGAAGACAGAGATATACGAGGCATGTTTTTTAAGTAAGTACCGTTTTGGAATTAAAAAAAGACGTGCAAAGATATCGCAATAATTTTATTTTTACATGAAAGCCTGTACCTTAATCTACTTTTCTACATAATTTCCGTGAATATTGAGGCACTTGTCATAACGTGGCACCAGTTTTTGAATACCCTCCTCATAAAATTCTGCCGCCTGACTTGTTAACCACTGTATCACAAATGTTTTGACTTCGTTATCGTCTTGAAGACGCTGACCACCCAGGTGTTTCTTCAAGTGCAGGAACAAATGGTAGTCGCTGGGCGCCAGATCAGGGCTGTATGGAGGATGATCTAGAGTTTCCCATTTAAAAGATTTGATGAGATCTTTGGTCCGATTAGCCACATGTGGACGGGCATTGTCATGCAGCAAAACGATACCCTTACTCAAATTGCCACGTCTTTTGTTCTGGATTGCACGACGCAGATTGTTCAATGTCTCACAATAAGACGCTGCATTGATTGTCTCATTACGAGGCAGAAACTCCACTAGCAATACTCCTTTTCTGTCCCAAAAAACTGTGCACATGATTTTCCGGGCAGAAATTGTTTGCTTAAACTTCACTTTTTTGGGTGATGATGAATGTCGCCATTCCATGGATTGTTGTTTCGATTCTGGTGTGACGTAGGCCACCCATGTTTCGTCACCAGTAACAATTTGGTCTAAAAAATCTTCACCTTCATTGTGGTACCGCTCAAGGAAAGTCAATGCACTGCCTAAACGTTGGGTTTTGTGCAAATCCGTCAACATTTTTGGAACCCAACGTGAACACAATTTCCGGTAATTCAAGTTCTCGGTCACAATGCGATACAAAACACTACGAGAATATTGAGGAAAGCAGTCGCACAATGATGAAATTGTAAAGCGTCTGTTTTCTCTCACCTTTTCGTCCACTTTCTGCACCAAATCTTCATTAATGACCGAAGGACGCCCACTCCGTTCTTCATCATGCACATTTGTGCGGCCATCTTTAAATGCTCTCACCCATTTCCTTACCATTCCATCACTCATAATGTTTTGTCCGTACACTTCACAGATCTCACGATGAATATCGATCGGTTTTACGCCTTTAGCACTAAGAAATCGTATAACAGCCCGTACTTCACAATCGGCGGGACTCACGATTGTCGGAGGCATCTTAAACACTCAGTAAACAACGTATACAATGAAGAATCAGACTGTAATGGCGTCAGTGCGTAGACAAGAGATGTAGTTAACCAGCGCGCATGCGCGGAACGCCGACCGTAGCGCTGAGGCGGCGGAATCGCAAAACGGTACTTACTTAAAAAACATGCCTCGTATAATAGAAATCGTACATTCTCGTCTTCGCCGAGCTTGTCAAGGCAAAACGAAAAGGGAAACAAAGTTGTTTCTGTTTAAAAAGTGTATTCCGAACGGGCAATATCAAGGTTGTCGAACACGCCGTATAACTAACGCGCCAAATTAGCATTGCATAAATGTAAGTAATTTAATTTTATGATTTAACGCAAGAATGAATATCTAATTAACTGGCCTATTGTTGCACAAAGTTTACCTTGCATTGTTGGACATGAGCTATATATTGTTTGTCCGCGCATATTGTTGGTCGGATGAAAACTCTTAACAATAAGCGTTACGGATTCTTCGCTTAGTATAGTAGAACTAGCTGAGATGCCCGTCTTCGCCGAGCTTTTCAAGGCAAAACGAAGGCGGGGTATCAGTACTTATCTGCTCTAGGTATAAACCAATGTTGCTTAAGGACTTGTTAATTGCCATTGCATAAGCTAGACGAACAGGAAATTGTCGACGTTCGAACTCCACAAAATGATCAGTCTCCTGCAACGGTATTCTTGGTATTAAAACGAATTGTCCTGCGTTATCCCCGCTGACTATTGTAGCCTGTAATGAACCTGATTGTTCGGAATTGGCTGTTGTATTGTTTAATACCCCAAACGTTCAACCTAATGACCGTCGACCTTACAATTTACCGACAACTTCGGACGTTGCTGTGGTTTTACCTGGCAGTGGAGTCAGTGCACATCGTGATATTATTTTGCGCTAGGGCACAGATGGTAGGATTCGTCGGATTTTAGAAAATCACCAATCTTATGATCCTCTGCACTATGTGCTTATGTTTCCATACGGAATGCAAGGGTGACATATTACCGTGCAGTCGAAAAACAATGCTCATACCAAACGTGTTACGATACACCCGTTTTATGCTTAACATCTTCAAATACGAAGCTCGACGAAGACGGGCATATAAAAGGTGTCTCAAAATGTGCTGACATTTTAATTTTTTAATAAAACACATTTTTCTTTGGAAAATGTATAATATTTTTTCTTTATTAGAAAGTAAAAACGTGGAGAATGAGTGATACTAAACATCTGATTATCTGACAAATGACCGCATCGGCCTTGGTACCACAAATTCACTCTTTTGAGGAAATTTTCAATAATATGTTGATTTAATTGCTGGAAATTTTCACCAATGTTGTGTCGAATTTCATCTTTGAGGTTCACAGTAGTTTGTGGTTTATTGATGTACACTTTATCCTTAAAGATAATCCCAGAGAAAGAAGTCTAACGATGTCAAGTCACATGATCTTGCTGCGAGATATCGCGACGATTAAATTTTTGAAGGTGAATTTTTACAATTTCTGCGTGTTGTTCGATTGTGTAGTTTTGCATAATTTAACCTCAATGTTTAATAATGACGGCATATAAAAATCTCTAATCTGATTGTACTACGAAAAAATGGCGGCAAAATCAAAATGTCAGTTTATTTTGGGACACCCTTTATAAGGAAAATCGTACTTTCCGTTGTATAGTTTTTGACCACGGTCTATAGATATTCATGGTCATCGAGCTCCATTGTTAAAATGAAGCTAAAGTTTCTAGCTCCCGGTAGGGCGCGCGAACTCTATTGAAAAGTGGCGCTGCATGTACAATCGGCCCAACTGCGCCTGCAGAGTCGCCCTATTGGCAGATAGAAACTTTACTTTCATATTCAGTTGCAATGAAAATCTCTATCGCAGGTTGCGGTCGGCCTTAGTGCGTTCTATGCGGCACCTGGCGCGATCTGTTTTCCGTAGCTTCTCGAAACAATGGAAAATGACCGAAGCTCGATGACTATGAATATCTATAGACCGTGCTTTTGAAACAAACACGACTGGCCTATTGTTGCACAAACTTTGCCTTGCGACATTAGCTATATATCGTTGGTCCGCGCATATTGTTGGTCTGATGTAAGCTCTTAACAATAAGCGTTACGGATGATGACACTTTATGTTGTAAACCACGGACTGTAGATATTCATGGTCATCGAGCTTCGGCCATTTTCCATTGTTTCGAGAAGCTAAGGAAAACAGATCGCGCCAGGTACCGCATAGATCGCACTAAGGCCGACCGCCTTAGAGTTTTTCATTGAAACTGAATATGAAAGTAACGTTTCTATCTGCCGATAGGGTGGCGCTGCAGGCGCAGTTGGGCCGATTGTACATGCAGCGCCACTTTTCAATACAGTTCCCGCCCTACTGGGAGCTAGAAACTTTAGCTTCATTTTAACAATGGAACTCGATGACCATGAATATCTATAAACATAACGATGAGAAAATAGTAGTCTGATTTCGAGAGTGGGGAAATGACGTCATTGTTTGATTGAAAACAGCCAATGAGAATCCCGACTGCAACGGAAGTAAGGAAAATGGAGAAACATCGAAAGCGAAACAACAATTTACTTCTTCGGAATTACAATTGATGACTACGAAAAAATAATAATAAAAGAACTTTTTTAGAAATTATCAAGTGTAAAAAATTGAAGTTATTTTTATGAAACTATCAAATACTGATAAAGAAGAATATGATAGAAAGAAATTTAATCGAAAACCAATACCATTTGGCCGGGAGGGGGGAGCGATTTAACAAGGTCGCGAATTTGCTCTTTCATTTATATATCGACTAAGCCTCTCGGTCACATTAGTAGAAAATCTACTGTATCGAATATATTCAATTACTGATATTTCATCAATGCTGAGTCACGATAATCGAAACATTAGAATATAACGTCTTTCTTCGTCGTGTGCAAAACCTTCCGCCATTTTAAACATTCTGTAATGACAGCTCTGAAAAAAGTAGAATATTTTACTTGGTCTGAACTGTCGACGCTAATTAACGACGATTTTGTTTACGACATGTTTTGTGAATCTAGAATATAAAAAATAGCTTCCTGCCTGCTCTATCTGTTATCTGTACGCTTTTTCCGGGGTTTTCATCGTAGCCAACGAGAAAGACAGGTCTCGGCCAACACCACCTAGACAGTAGGCCTGCGCACAGAAACTGCATACATTGTTACATCATCATGAAACGGCCAAATTTAGGGCTTATTATTGGTAGATATACAATTAACAATAGCCGCTTTTGTGTGAGGTAACAATGTATGACGTTTCTGTGCGCAGGCCTTCTATCAAGGTGGTGTTGCCTCGGCGCGGAATAGTCAATGACCATACTAGCCCGAGTAACAATGTAACTTCATTGTTTCCATCTTGGATTTTAACAATCAATATTTTTTCGTTTGTTGGAAACAATGAAGGTTGGATTGTTGGCCGGACTACTATGATCAGGTGACTTTTCCGCGCCGGGGCAACGCCTCCTATAAAGAAATCCTCCGCACTGAAACGTCATACATTGTTACATCATCATACTTCGTCCTTTGTTAACCGCATTTCTACCAATAATAAGCTCTAAATTTGGTCGACTTATGATGATGTAACAATGTATGACGTTTCAGTGCCGAGGCTTTCTTTATAGGAGGCATTGGCCGGGACCTGTCTTTCTAGTTGACTTTGGTTTTGATTGGCTGACGCAACAATAATAATGCAATAATACTTTTATGCTGATGCAACAATACTTTCCTGTTTTGTTGCCTTGGCAATGGAACCGTACGATTTCAAGTTTTATTAACAATGAGTAGAAGATCAATACAGTAGGCGATATAGATAGGCAGTCTCTCTCGAGGGGTCAAAGGAGATACACGTGTCTATTTTCAGTTGTCTAAGAAACGTTGCAATTCGCACTCTGGTGAAATCGTTACAGCCCCGAGCGAAGGGCTGCTTCCTCTGCCGCCTTTCTACTGTCTCTCAGTAGACTGCTAAGTCTCCAAATTTCCAAGTTAATGCTCATTTTCTCCAAGAAAAATGTTATGTTATAATAACTAAGCCCTTGTGTCGAGCTCGAGAAGCCCTCTGTTCCCAGTAACAACGCTTCAGAGGAAGCTTCCGGGACAACGAGAACAGACAGCTCATTCAAGGTGCACTCTGTCATTGGATTGGCTCGCTGACGAGTCTTCCATGACGTGCACCAATCTATGCGCAGCAGTACTTCGATATTCATAATGATAGCAGGGCATACAAATAAGAGGTATCTCATGACCAACAATGCAAGGCAAAGTTTGTGCAACAATAGGCCCGTTGTGTTTGTATGAACAATTGTGTCAGCATGCAATTGCACGGAACAACAATATACAGGGTTTCCATAAAAGGTCTGACACATTTTATCTGTGTATTACTCAGTAACTAGAGATACTGGAGAGTTAGCAGACTATTGAGAAAAAGTGGAAGCAGTCCCTCCAACAGACCCATACATAGGTCATCGAAGTTCGCAGGTGGCCGTCGACAGTCCAAGCGTGTCAACAGAATTAAAGGCGACTGCTAGACTACTCCAAATGATGAATGACCAAGGGGTCTAGGCTGAGCTCATCGACAAGCAGTCGACTGTCGACAAGTGTCGATGGTCACGTGGTTAATGACGCATTTGTCGATTCGAGCTAGCATGAACACGACTTGTCTACAGTGTCTACAGAGTCTACAGTGTACACTTGTCTACTTGTCTACAGAGTCTACAGTGTACAGACTCTACACCGTCGATTTTCGAGTGTAGACTTTGACCATCGACAACTGCCTACAATTCTGCCATTCTTGTCTACAATTCAAGAGCAGTCGACTATGCACTTGGCGATCGTTATTTCAGAATTTCGCAACAGATTTCTTATTAAAATCTTTTTTTCCTTCGTTTCCGGCCTACAGGCTAAATACACACAGCTCAAGAATACACATTTTCTAAAAATATTAACAAAAACTTGTTTAAAAATATTTACATACATGAAGTACTCTCTTGTGCTACGAAACTTGAACTGTGAAAATAATAATATAGTGTGTCTACAGTTATGTGTTTATGTATGTATTTATGTGTAGACATGGATAAATGTTTAAAATTATGTGTAAATGTGTGTAAACTTGTGTATATCAGTGTATATCAGCTAGCCATACGTGTGTAAATTTGTGTATAAATGTGTAATATGCCTCTTATTGACGGTTAGATTTTGTCGAGATCGACAGCTTGTCGATGAGTTCAGCCTAGACCCCCAAGTTTAGCTTCAAGAAATCGGGAGTAGAATGCGAATTGCAATAATAGATTACCAAGTAGCGAATAACCCAGTCAGATTCTTGGAATTGCAGTGCACATAGACACAAGCGATCATGTACATTCAAGAAGAGAAAAACCAAGCCCCATGGAAGAAATTGAGGTGTCCTATCAAGCAGCTAATGAAGAGACCAGACTTCAGCGCCGTTTCGAAATCTTGTGATTTTTGAGGAAGTAGCCAACAACAGGGTTGATGTATTTGCAATGCCGAAGAAACAGGAAAAGGTAACAACAGTCTGCAGTAAGAACGTTGTTTACCACGAAGTGGTCAATGCTTGATCACATAATTGTATGTCTGCATTTCATTCAAAAAAACAAGAAAATAAAAGCGAGAAAATAAAAAATAGGGAACATGCGATACAAGAATCAAGAAAAAAACAAAATGTCAAGAGAGATAAAAAGTAGGAAATAAAAAGCGCAAGTTGAGGCGCGCGAATGTCCATCAGTTTAGGCGAATCGTCATCCTTTGAATCACGTGAGCATAGAAATTCAAAAACCATGAACTGCGAATATTCTTCAAAGTTGATATTTAAAATTAAGTTGTTCAAAAACCATGATTAAATTTTGGTTAGCGTAGATTAACTTAAGAGTGTTTAATAAATATCCAATTATGCGTGATAAAGTTTTCCATTTAAAATTGTGATACATATTTGTAAACATAATTTCATTATGATAAAAGTATAAACTCCTGGGGAAACCAGAAATAAATATACAAAAGGGAAGAAAATGTGGATATGATAAATAAAGACAAAGTAAATAACAACTCTTTAACCACAACAAAAGACACAATAACAACTCTTTAACCATAACAACTCTTTAACCACAACTCTTTCATTATCCTTTCTATTTATATCTGCTTTAATCAATAGACGTATAAAAATATTTATGACATGGGGAGATTCATCTGTTTGTATTTCTCTTTGTCTTTTTTATCTATTTGCTTTCCAGTTTGAAAGAGTTAACTTACTTACATTGTTTACCTACACGATCGATCTTTCATTGAGTGAATAATAACGATTCTTTAGTCTTATTATTTTCTACATGCAAAAAAAAAATAAATTTAAAACTTTTTTTTATAGACGAACATATGGAATATGATGGTGCTTACAATGGAATAAAATTAATAATAAAAACGCCAGAAAACAGTAAAGATCAATACTGGAAACATTCGGTATTAAGCTTACCATATATTGTCTTTGCACTAGGATAAAGCTACACTGCGTCATATATCTATGAAATATGCCTGATTTTCTTGATTAAAAGTTTAATTAAATCCACTTGGGAAAAAATTATAGAATAAATGTAAAAAAAAAATTCTCTTGTGTACATACTTTTGGTTTTTACATTCATTTTATAAGTTTTCCCCAAATGCATTTAATTAAACTTTGACTTTAGACACATTCTAACTTCATTTAACTAATTTAAGTGTTCATAAAGGCTATATTGATATGCATTTGAATCCAACCGTCCTGAAATGAAAACAAAATCTACCTTTCCTCCAAATCACGGAGCCACCGCCAAAGTTCCTACTTAATTTAGTATGAGGTTCTTTACGTTAATCCTGCCAGTAATAGGAATTGCCATCGAGAGATTGAACTGGTATTCGTAGAAAAACACACCAGTTTCCCACTCAGATGTCCAGGACAAAACTATATTTTACCCACTCCAAACGGACCACTTTGTGATGGACTTTCAGTTGAGGCTGTCGGGTAAGTTTTTTTGTATACTGGGCGTGTTGATTTTCATGAAGACTTCGCCACACAGTCTGGTTATAGTTCAGATGAATTCGTCTTAAAATATCCCTGTGTGGTGGCTAAATGGGTAATCCTTCTGTGGTCTCGTGCACTTAACACCTTCTTCCTTGCCTTTCGCTTAATGTTGCCGTAGTCATCATCTTTTTTTATACATATTGTGGATGGTTTTTGAGATCATCCTAACTTCTGAGAAATTCCTTGGGCACAGAATTGATAAATCTTTGCCACTTCCGATTGGTTCAATACAGATCCTCCTGTCATTTTAGTGCGTGGTTGTCTGTGCTCTTATAACCTTCTGTTTCGTTCTATAGTAAGCAATGAAATTCCATCATGTAAGTAAATTTGATATATGATCCATTTCCTCTTTTTATTGAGTTTTACGGGTAATTCCATAGATACATTACATGATCAAAGGAGTTGGGACACCCCTGTGAACACCTGGGGTGTTTCTCCTGGACTAGACTGGGCCACTCATCAAGGTGGACGGAAACCTCAATGCTACAGAACCATTCTGGATAACGGGGCATTTCCAACGCTGCGGGAACACTTCGGTGACGGGCCGTTCCTCTTCCAGCACGACAGTGCGCCTTGCCACAAAATAAGATCCATATCCGACTGGTTTGACGAGATGCGGGTTGAAGAACTGGATTGGCCCGTCCAGAGTCCTGATCTCAACACCATCGAACATCTTTGGGACGAATTGGAACGACGTGTGAGATCCAGGATGGTTCGCCCTACATCTGTCCAGGAACTGACCACGACACTCCTCGAGGAATGGAGGTCAATACCTGTGGACACATATCGTAAACTTGTGGACAGTATGCCATGTAGGGTGGAGGCGGTGATAGCAGCTCGGGGTGGTCTTACACACTACTGATTGAAGCTTTTTGCGGCTTTACGGTAGAGCAACAGGTGTCCCAACTCCTTTGATCATGTAGTGTATGTGACAGCTTAAAATATGAAAATGCTGGTATTTACTTACTTTTCAAACTTGCTTATCCGTTAGGGTTGTGGGGGGCAGCAGCCCTATTCAGGATCTCCAGCGATCGCATGTCCTCTCTGGTAATACCCAAGCGACTCGAACCCAGATTCTCCATGTAGTCTAGCCACGTGGTCCTAGGCCGACCCTTTGGTCTCTTATCCACCGGCTTGGAAAATAACAACTGCCTAGGGAGACCAGTTTGCGGTATCCATATCACGTGGCCATACCAGCGCAACTGAGATCTCTCAATGCGGAGAAGTAGCGGCTCAACACCTAAAGACTCCCTTACTGTGCTGATGTGCACTCTATCTAGTAGGGTAACACCTGCTACACCTCTCAGAAATCTCATTTCGGCTGCTTATACCCGCGATTGCACTCTTTCGGTCATTACCCAAGCCTCATGACCATAGGTGAGATTCGGAACAAAGATAGATTTGAAGACGGAGAGCTTGGCTTTGTTACCCAGTTCGCGTTTCGTTACCACGGATCGCCACAGTTCTGACACAGCTTGCTGCACCGATCCGAGCATCCAATTCTTTCTCCTGCCGTCCATCACTCGTGAATGCAATCCCGAGATACTGTACTTGAATTTCTCCATCTGTCTCAATGAGGCTCCCCTAACATGGAGAGCGCACTGAGCAGGCTGTCTAGAAATATAATAGGCATAACATTGTGAAACAAAGTTTGTTAATTGTTTAGTGCATCGTAAAAGCAAATATTTATTTGTTTTATTAAAGTGGATATATCAGAAAAATCAGGCTGATTCCATAGATATGTGAGGTACTGTAGAATAAAATTGTTATATGAAGTAAACATTAAATAAATAAATACCATTATTAATAATTTTTATTATTTTTTTTAATCAGGTACTTCTTCATGAGAAAAATTTTCATCCACAACACACCTTAAGTGATGAACTGGGACAAATGATTCATCCTTTCTATGAGACCCACAGCAAAGCTTATGTAAAACAGGTGAGGAAGACTAGATATAAATCAAAGATTATCTTTCAAGTTGGTTATTAAAAATGCATTGTTTGGGATGGGAAATTTAAGCGCATAAATGTTCCATAATTAATTTAGACTTTTGCTGAAGAGCTAACCATTTTGTGTCTAACTCGTAGAAGGTTTGGCATAGTTTGCGATAGTGAACTTGGCGATTTTTTTTTTACTTTGTTATGAAATTCCTTGTCTTTACTGAAGCAAGTTAATAGGCAACACTTGCATTTTCTAAAGATAGACTAATAGGGTTCACTACCATAGCTTCTCTCTATCTTTCCAGAAGATTTTTTCCAAGTTTGTCTGCAAAGTCAAAGATAGATTTGTCCCCATTCTCACCTATGGTCATGAGGCTTGGGTAATGACCGAAAGAGTGCGATCGCGGGTACAAGCGGCCGAAATGAGATTTCTGAGAGGTGTGGCAGGTGTTACCCTATTAGATAGAGTGTACAGCAGCACAATAAGGGAATCTTTAGATGTTGAGCCGCTACTTATCCGCATTGAGAGATCTCAGTTGCGCTGGTATGGCCACATGATACGGATGCCGCAAACTAGTCTTCCTAGGCAGTTGTTATTTTCCAAGCCGGTGGTTAAGAGACTAAGGGGTCGGCCTAGAACCAGGTGGCTAGACTACATGGAGAATCTGGGTTCGAGTCGCTTGGATATTACTAGGGAGGACATGCGCCTGATGGCGGAAGATCGCGATCGCTGGAGATCCTCCAAAGGGCTGCTGCCTGCGCGACCCTAACGGATAAGCGGTTTTGAAAAGTAAGTAAGTAAGTCTGCAAAGTCAGATATCCCGAGTCCACTGAAACAGCTGACAAAAGATTCGTTTAATATGACCACAGAACATCATGTGTTTCTTTTTCTATTTCCGTTGTTCTGTTTGCTGTTATATTTTTCTTTAAGGCTTTATGGTTATCTTATTAATTAGATAGATCATTTAACTCAATTCCATCTATACCTTCGATGATTCTATTGCGAGACAATTGTTAAACAATGTAAGTCCTTAATTCTTAGTCAAAAGGTGACCTTGAGTATTATGAAACATTGTAAGTCAAACCTCGTTAATACCTGTTTCACGTATTATTCGGGATAACGTATTATCCGGGATTGAAAAATTGTTGTCCATTCGCTGAAAACCTCAAAAGTGTTGTGTTAAGACTGTTCGACAATGTCTCTACCTTCTTCATCACTATCCTCTTCTTTATTTATCCCTCTGAATCTTCTGTGCAACTTTGCTGGACTACCCTGCCTGGCCAAAAAACAAGTCGCATGCACTAATATTTTGTAGAGCCACCTTTTACGTGAATGACAGCGAGCATAGGTATTGGCATTGATGTTATTGTAATATTTTTGGCCACAATAACATCAATTTCCCGCCAAGATCGTCTAGTGAAAAAGGAAGAGTCGGTTCACTTCTCAATGATCTCTCTAGGACATCCCATAGATTATCAATGGGATTGAGGCCAGGGCTCTGCGGAGGCCAGTTCAAGTGCGTGAATGAATCATCGTGCTTTTGGAACCAGTTATTGATGACGTGAGCTCGATAAATCCGAGCATTGTCATCCTGAAAAACGTCATCTCCTTCGGGAAAGAAGTACTCCATTGAGGGCAGAAGATGGTCAGATACTCTGGAGATTTCATTTTATTGCTACACAATGTTGCTGAGCCTAATCCAGCCCAGCAGAAGCAACCCCAGATCATATGACTTCCTCCAGAGGCTTGAACAGTGCGTACAGCACATGACGGGTCCATTTCTTCATATGCTTCCCTTGTAACTCTGATGCGCCCATCATGTTGGAAGAGAGTAAATCGGATTTCATCGGACCGCATAATCTTCCACCATTGCTCAGGGGTTCAATTTTTATACTCCTTTGCAAATTGGAGTCTCTTTTTCCGATTAGTCACAATAACTAAAAGCTTTCTTGTCGCAACACAACTGTTTAAGCCCAGTCCTCGTAGTTCTTTTCTCATTGTCCGGGTGGAAATAGTTTTGAATTCCGTATTGAAGCTTCTTGTAAGTTCTAGGGTGTTTTTTACGATTACATTTCACCAATCGTTTTAAGCATCTGCGGTCAGGATTGTTGAGGAACGTTTTTCGACCGCACTTTTTCCGCTTGCTCATCCATGCTTGTTCTTCCATTTTTTTCCACGATTTATTAATACGCTGGACGGTTCGCAATCCGATGCCGGTGGTTTAAACAAACTCATTGCAGGATTTCTGCCCTTGGTGCAGTCCAATAATTTGGCCCTTCTTGAACTCCGAAACGTCTTTTCTGCGACCGCGTGTAACTTCGTCAGTTTGCTTTCAAATTATTAGTTGCACAATGCATCTTCACTATTTGTAGGTTGCCGTGTGCAAATTTTCTACCAACGTCAGCTTTCTTTCCCATTTCAGAATTTGCATGTGTAAATTGACATCGGGACTCTTTTGTTGGCCAGCCAGTGTATTTCCTGCTCACTTAATGCGGCCTCAGTGACGACATTTTCGTCGATAATAAAATGAAACTTAACGAAATAAAAGTTCTAAATACTAACAAGAGTGATATAAAAATTCTCTAAATAGGGTTGTGAAGAAGGGATATTCTGAAAATCGTTTTGACAATCGATAATCGAATAGTGAAGTGTACATTTTATTCGAATTGAAAGGAAACCGCACTTCCTCTGAACTTACCCTACCTCAACATACACTTGAGAAAATACACTGAGTAGGCAAGAAGCCTGATTGCCTGAAATAGTCTTCTACAACATGCGATAGGAAAATAAGCTTGACGGTTATCAAAGAAAGAGAGAATGAAAACAAACAAATAACAAACAAAACGAATTGCAACTTCCAGTAATCAGGGAAGGAGACGTTGGTAATTTCCTCAAAGTTGACATCTAGTAAGTGCCTCGAATTACGGCACTTCGCATACCATTTCATTTTCAGAGAGTCACGAAGAGTCCCAGCCACCAAATCGTTGCTATGCGTCCTCACTTTCTGCAGCATATTCTCTAGGAGTTCTTGGACAAATTCCTCTACATGAGTCTTAATGAAGTCAGTGTGGATAGACTGGTTTCTCACGTTTCCCTTATTAAACTGAGCAATAGTCCTCAGGGTAACATTTTGAAAGGGTAACATTCCACCCACCTCTGCAGATAGTAGCCCATGCAGGCATGCCGTAAAGTAGGATTGTCCAAGTAATTGTTTTGTAGAACTGCAGCTTATTGTCGATGCTAAGGGCGATTTGTGCCCACGAGCGCAATTAGACTGAACTTCGCTCTTTTGGCTTTGTTCAGCGCCTATGTCACATGATGATTCCAGCAGATATTTAAAACCCACCCAAGCTCCTTATCGTATAAAAAAAGAGATGCCGGTTTCTTAAATTTCTTGTTTAAATACATGGCCTTGCACTTACTTACATTTAAGTTGAGCTTCCAAGTATTAAGCCAACATTCAAAATCCTTCAAAGCCTGTTGTAAGTAAGCAATAACGTTGGCCGGTTTATGTACCCAGCCACAATCGCTGTATCATCTGCGGAAGGCTTGGGGAAGTCTTGCACAAATTAATTAAATAGCACCGAACAATGAATAGAGCCCTGCGGAACACCGGCTTACAACACGGGGCGAAGATAGGTTGTCGCCAATCTTGGCCTGGGAAAACCTGTTTGCAAGGAAGGAAAATTATTGGACCATCTGTACTAAGTCACCTGTAAAATTATCTTGGATCATTTTATAGGTAAACTCGTCATAACACATGTGGTCAAAAGGTTTGCGGACATCGCGAAAGACTATGCCACAATACATGGAAAGATTCAGAAGGAAGATGAGATCCTCAAGGAGCTTGCAAATTTGTAGTTGACAGGAGTGGTTGACCCGGAAGCTAAACTCATCCTGCCTGATAAGGTTATTTATATAGTAGTGTTCCAGGAAACTTGTAAATATTGTTTTTACCAAATAATTTGAAATAGAGGGAAGCTGGCTTAGCGGCCTGTAATTTGCAGGATATCCTGGATTTAGACCAGGTTTAGGGATACTTAGTAAAGTAGGCAGCATAAAAATTGGCAAGAACCAAAACAAGCGTTTTAATATAAGGAAACATGACATCCATACAAGTAAGGTACCGTTATGTACCGGCAATAATGTGTGCCACAAAATCATTTCTTGATCTTCCTTGTTTTTGCAAGCACTCCTGCAATCTGCTGGGCATTGCATCGAAAAACGACTTCAACAGATCAAACGACATATTGTCCCACATTTCTTATACCAGACGTTTCCAGTCATTGAAATCTGTTGGGCCGTATTTGGCAAGAGCACATTTACTAAATCTGTGGATGGAGAACGGCCAACTGTGCAATACGGCCTCTAGTATCTTGGGTCTACCTGATCCAGCCTTGCGTTCGATGTCTTCTCCTGAAACCAATTTCTTCATTATTCGGTAACATGTTCTCAAAGGTATTTTTTTCCCTAATCTTTCACTGGCCTCCTCTCTATTTCTGATGCCATTTTCCCAAAGAACTCGGTGTGTTTCTATTCTGCTGCTCCATTGCTCATATTATCCGTAAATTAACTGTGCAACAACCTTGCATTAGTTATATGGCTTCAATGCGACATACCTGCCCTACCTACGTTTATAATGAACTCATTCACCGATTTTACATGTTGTAAGGTCTTATTTTACCGCAGTTTTGACAATTTTTATACTCCCTACTTTACAATAGAATGCTTTCAAGCAGCAGCAAATGATTTGAAAGAACAAATTCAGCAGACTTGTACAGACACAACACCCATCATGATATTAAATGTGATGGGTGAAAAATTGTGACCAGTTATGCATTGCTGCAGAAGGACATCACATTGAGCACTTCATTCATTGACAAAACTCTTATTTTTTGTTAAAATCACCGTTTTGAGCTCTACAACTGTACAATTGGAAACTTTTCTCTACCTGTAACGGTTACAAAGTTACAAACTGCAAGGTGCAAAATTCGAGGTCAAAAGTCAAATTTGACACCACCATTGTTTAGCCCCTACCTAACGTTCTGTATGTTACCTGCAACAGATTTGTTGTATCGCTATTCGTTTGAAATGATATGGGGAGGGTAACCCTGTAAAACGATGAAAGTTTGTGGGTTTGTTTGTCTGTTTGTTTGTTTGTTTCTTATACAACCTACAGTTTTATTCCGATCTTCATGAAATTTCGCACACTTGATCTTCAAAACGAAGGTCACTGTCTACATTAGATTTCGAAAAAATAATAATTATCGATAATAATCGATATTCATAATGATGGCAGGGCATATTATACTCTGTTCAACGAAAGTTGGAGTGGGCGCGTCCAGCCAAACTTCATATTTCAATTAATTAGCATAACTATAGAGTATAATAAGAGGTATCGGCGACTGCTAGACCACAATAATGATAGTAAAAAAATAAAAAGATATAAGAGTGGAGTCGGTGTGACATGGATTTTAGTGTTCTTTATTATTGTAAAATTTTATTCTTCAGAACATGACTTTTAATCAATAACTATTTGCAGAAGTAATTCTTGTGGACTTTGAATTATTGTATTTTTCTGTCAAGCTGAAAAATTATGTAATGCTTTATTTCATGAGCTGGATAATACCGGATATGAACTGAACTTTGATGCTTTATTTGAACTATAGTTGGTATTCGACATATGCGTTTCTATTGTTTAGAAATTATGTGTACGCTTAATGTCCAATGCCGGGTGGCAGACAAAGCGCGAGAAGTCATGGCTGAAACGCTCAGTAGACAAATGTAATTCCTGTTCCTCATCAGTCTCAGGAGATGGTTATATTTTATGTCGTAAAGAGTAAAAGAAATTCACAATCTTCTTTATTTTCCTGGTTGTTAAGTGTTTTTCATGATTCAATTGCCTAAGCCCGTTATAAAATATCCGTGTGATTATTTTAGACAAATACAATTGTATCGAAAAAAAAATAGTTATTACCATACTAAGGCAGGGCGTAATGTATTTATGTGCTACCGTTATTGAAATGATGAAAATTTAATCCAGGTAGTTTTATACATAACTTGAAATCTATTTTTGTGTATGCTATTTATCATTGTTTCTATTATAATTCGCAATAGTACTGTTACTTACCTGATATTTATAGTTCCTCATATTTTGGTTAAATTAGATTGTTTATTGCACTTTCTTAAATCTATTAGAATTTATACTTTGTTATTACTGGATTTGTTTGGTGTAGTTTATATTTATATTAGCAACATAGAGCTTTTAGTTTATTAGTCCCTAATGAAGATAATAGGGTGATGAAATTGCGCTCTTAAGATTTGGGTTGCTATTATCTTACAGATATAGCTTAAGTTAACATTTGGAATTATAGATTCTAAATTCTGGTTTTTCTTTACTTTATAATAATTGTAAGTCGTCAATATTATGTGACTATTTCTTGCTTTATTTTCCATTGTTATTAAATAAATTATTTTGTTTCGTTAAGAATACCCTTCACTGTACATGTATTTATTTCCATTGCGCATATCTGCTCCCAGCCAGATATTTGCACGTTACAATAACGTGGCCAAGAAATTATTTAAGCTAGCTGTGCCATAGTGGGAGAGGTCCATCCATTGGGCATTTTAAAAGAATTTTTTCGGTTTTTCATTATGACGTTTCACTGTATTAATTACAACTTTTTACATGTGTTTATTTTTACTGTATATTCACATTCAGATATTGCAAAATTTCATTAAAAAAAAAACAAAAAAAAAACCGGGGATAAGAGCTAGAAATTTTGCACACTTGATCTTCAAAGCAAAAGGAAGGTCACTCTATACATGAGGTTTCGAAAAAATAATTATCGTTAATCAAAATCTAAATGGAATAGGACCAATAATATACAGGGTGTTTCTTAATGAAATCGCAATAAATACCTAGCGTGATCCTTTGCATGATGACAAATTTAAAGTTCCTTATGCAAAATGTTCAAAACTTGTATGTTAAGGGTCTAAACATCACGCGAAGTTTGCTGAAAACCTGTCGCAAAGGTTATTTAATCTCAACAAGTGGCACAGTTCATTATTTTGATAAGTGAAATGCTCTGATACATTTTGATAGACTAAAATGCTCTTCGATTAGGACATTCTTTTAAAACATTATGTATTGGTTTAAAACCCTTATCGATGTGCACTTTGGCATACGAAATTAACAAAAGTTTCAACAATTGAAAACATGCAGCTCTACAGCAATAATAAAGTTTTTTTAAAAAAAGTGCTGGTGCGGAAAATTCATAAATGACGTAACGATGCGATTTTTTTTTCCACCTCCAATTTTGAGTTTTCGACATTTTCGATAAGGAACTTTTTGCTTCGATTGATGCATGGAATCACGCTATGTACTTATTATCTTTCTATTTAGAAACATCCTGTATATATCATAACCAACAACGCAAGGCAAAGTTTGTGCAACAATAGGTCGGCCGCGTTGTATCAACAATGGTGATAACAACGGAGAATTCTAAAAATGATATGGTAATAAATCTAAAAATTAGAGAAAATGTACCAGGTTAAACCAAGCAAATAGTTATATATAACGTTGATTAAATTTGATCTCAAAACTGATTACTTTGTAAATTTCATTAATAAAAATATTTTGAGGATACACTTACGTCAAGGATGTTATGTTCTTTGGGGTTTCTAATTTCCTGATCATAATTTCAGTTTTTGAAAATCAGTTAAAGCCGTTAGAATTGATAACAACACATGAAACTTTTCTTAGAATTGATAGTTATTAGAACAGTAGATTACATTACTCAGTGAGAGTATTCGTTTTGCTTATTTTTTTCAAAATAGCTTTTTTGTATTCTTTTACAAATGAATTGTTGAAAATACAAATAGACCAAGTCCACTTTAATTAAATTATGGATAAACATCAATTGTGGACCAACACCAAATTTTAGGACAAGAAAATTTATACTTTCGAGACACAATAACATCCATCTCTGTGTAAAAAATAGCTTAAACTCTAAATTACTATGAATGTCAAAAATGTGACTTGGTCTACTTGTATTTTCAGTCATCCAAATGTTCGTGGTTCTGTATGTTTAACCGCAAAAATGATTAAAATAGTTAAGTCTCTATAAAAAGACAGTGTTGATATTTAGAGGCAGTCTACTGCAAAAAGACCCTGAGATCTCTAATAGTGTTTTTGCCGCACGTCAGATTTCACCTGTAGTTTCAGAAAAAAGTCAAAGTTAACTAAATCATTCTAAAATTTTCTGAATGATTCTAAAATATAACAAATCTTTAAAACAGTTATAAAGCATAGTATTTTACCTATAATTTAGCTCTAATTAACCGTGCAACGCCGGTCTTTTGCCAATACTGTATAACGATCTATTAATTCTATAACGAAGAGCTTTTTTTCTTCTCCAAGGATAAACAACAAAACACTTAAATGGTCTTATATAGGCAGTCTTACAAACTACCATTAAAAGTTTTCAAAAATTTTGACGATTATAGAATATACAAAAGTTTATTTTAAGATGTAAATCATAAATCATATTTAAATATTTTTAAATCGTATTGTATTTTTAAATCGTATTGTATAATTTTTATTTACAGTTTGAACATGTCAACTCCAGTGTCAATCCTTGCGAGAGCCAAGATAATTTTGAAAAATGTCGTTTGGATTGCGTTGAATCTCATTTAGTCAGAAACATGTCCTGTAGGTAAAGATCAAATGAAGATGATTAAAATATATAGTTTTTGAGATTAAAAGGAGACATTACAAATACTTAAAGCCTTTGAAATATTTGGGATTACATTAAGTTTGGTTATTATTTACAGGCTTCCATATGCTTCGCAGTCAGATCTTCCTTTTTGCAAAAGCTTTTTGTCGGCTGAAGCATTTTACCAACAGACGGAGTATGTCTATAAAAATTACCGCAACTTATGTCAGCACTGTGTTCGCAAATGTAAGGAGAGCATATATGGGATGCTGCAGAACGTCGTCAAGCCAGCAACCGAAACTTGGATAGAGATTATGGTAATGGACAACGTCATTGAAAAGGTTCAGGAGCACGAGTCTTATACCGTTCAGGCCCTCGTCTCAGATATCGGAGGCAACCTCGGTCTCTTCCTTGGTTTCTGTCTGCTCACCGCGTTGCAACTGCTAGAAGCATTGGTTTTGAAAGTGAAATTGATATTAGAAAAAAAGTTTCATTCGAAATCAAAGACCACAAAAAAAGCGAACAGTGCCAAAAACAAAAGTAAAAATCGGGTTCCTAAAGTGTTCAACTGCGTCGAAGAACAGATAAAAACAGCCTGGAAGTAATTGAATGATGAAAATACAGACACATAGGAAAGTTTGAATTCAAATTGACTTCATTTTTTGCGTGTCTTTCGATGTGTTCTTTTTAAGTGACTTATTTAAAAATACCTGATCATTTGTGAGAACAACTTCATGCAGTATTTATTTGATGATTTAATTTTAAAATGTTTCTTACCGAAAACGAAAATTATACGTCACTTCCGTAAAGTGTTTTTCGTAATGCGCGAGCATGGTTGTACATAGAACAACCATTCATTTTTTAAGTGTCTACGCTCATGTATACATATATTTAAATAACGAATGGTTGTTCTCTGTACATCCATGCTTGTGCGTTACGTAAAATATTTAACGGAAGTGACGTATAATTTTTCGTTTTCGTACGAAAAATTTCTCGTAACGAAAAAAAACTAACTCTCTTATGTCTAAAGGAAGACTACGAGAGAATTATTAACAAAAAAAACTGAAATGTGCAGCATGGTGTTCCTTATACGCGTTATTGTTGAAATAGTATCAAAAGAAATCTCATTATTACCTTACGAGTAAACCCGCAAAAAATGCTGCTCGATAGAGAATCAGGGATGCCGCGAGAAAGTGAGAATTTCACCTGTCTGAGTCTATAGTAACGAACTGAACATCGAGCGGCAGAGTAGGAGCAATTTACAAGGCATTGGGATCTTTCGCCAGTTATCGACTGGACCCAAGGAAACATGGTCGGTTCCCAAGGAAACATGGTCGGTTCATGTGCCTATGGAATGAAATGAAAGTTGAACGCCATGGCTGCGCTAGTAAAGACGTGGAGGACCAAAAGGGAGTAGGACTGGTCAAGGCCGAAGCTGGAAGTAGCCTGTCTGAATGAAAAAAAAACCAGTAATTACGAAAAGAACACAACAATAGTGCGACACAACGTCCTCGTGGTCAGGAAAATTATTCGCGAGGGACAACAACAGCAGACAGCGACTATCACGTGGAGATTTTTATTAACATTTATTTAAGCAATACAAACTCAACAATCACTGTCTGCAAACTAAAAAAAACTTTAATAAAAAATAGAATAATCATTTACAAACAAACATCATTATATCTATGTTTACAACAAAAAATCTGAGTTTTCCCGACCAGAAACGAATTCGTTTGTTAATTGTTGTGATCCCGTTTTGAGTAGGCAACAAAAAATCAGGAAACACTTTAAAACTCAATAATTCGCATACCAATGCAGATAAAAATGAAGTCGGACTTTTTCCTCAAGAAAAAAAAATAATGCAAGAATTGTTCGATTTTGACCAACAGATGGTATTGTCTGGTTATGCATATTTTCAGATAGTATGATGTCGGATTAGCTATCGGCTTACAAAATGTTCAATGTGCCGTCCGTCATTCAGCAACACAGCATCAGGAAATGTGCATAAACTGAGTTCTGTAACTTGACAACGCCATCTGTTGGTAAAAAACCCGAACAATTTGAGCATTAATTTTTTTTCTTCCTGGAATTAATTAATCGTTTCACTCGTTTCTGTGCAAACAATCTTATCTGCATTCGTGTGCGAAATATTGAGTTTTAAGTTTTTCCTGACTTTTGGATCACCCTGTATAATTCTCCGTAAAAAAGCCATTAATAAATTTAAACACAAACTCAAACTGCAGGGAAGCAATTTGTAATAGTCATGAAGTTTTGGGTCGGTCGTGTTAATTCAAAGAGTCGTGTATAAAGAGAATAAAATTTTTATCTAATTCACGATAAATCAAGAAGTTGTAAAAGTTCTTCGTGCAAAAACAGTACTGGGTTACTCGTCTAGAGTATTTTATACAAATCGGCATGCTTCCGGGTTATCAGTGAAGGCTCTCGCCGTGGGTAAAAAAGGGAAGGCAGAGTCAAGTTTGTTTGTTTTTTTTCTGCGCATCGCTCCAAAGAGGGATTCATCATTGGGATTCGTAATGGTATCAGCCGGCTCGATTCCATTACGAAGGTATCAGGGGGATGAAACTGATAGCTTTTTCTGTATCTTGCAATGAGATAGAATAGAGTGGCTGTATAGCCGCCATATTTGAAACCAATTGAAAGTCCGTCCACCATTTTTTCTTTAGTATAATCGGCGTGGCAGACCTATAACTAAAACATGGTTTCCTATGGGCGTAGTAGAGGAGCCCATGACTAAAGGAGCGATTTTCAAACCTCGGGTGTTCCGCAAAATATTTTTATTGTCAGAAAATCAAATTAAAACCTTTTAAGAAATATAATAATCCTTTTATTTCAAATTTCAAAATCCTCTTATAATAACAAAATCCTCGTGGTAATAACAAAATCCTAAACGTTTGATACTTTAAGTGAATGGAACCAAGGAACACTAAATTAAAGGATTGTGTGTGACAAATATTTTTTAAATGTACAATTAACACTTCATATTTTAGTGTTTTTATTTTTTTATTTTTTATTTTGTTAATAGAATCAGCCTTTTGACCCTTATATATAACGAGCTTTATATACATTTGCCTGATAATTTTCAAAAGACTTTGATTTACATAAGTGATTCATTCTACATATATCACTGTATCCTGCAGGTAAAAATACTGGCTAGCGAGGGGGGAGGGGGGGAGACGCCGCGAAGACCATATATGAGAAGACGGGGTGAAAAAATGATCATCATGCCCAGGGCACATTTTACCATTGCCTGCGGTTTATTTTAGCATTTTAAATTTCCATGATAGGCTTTGCCTAATTGAGGAACCCTACATACGAAAGAAATGAAGGGTATACGAAATGCCTAATTTGTAATCTGAAATAAATGTTGTTTTATCGCTTCGATTACTACAGTTGTACACTGAACAAACTGCAGGCATGTTCACGTTCTATTATAAAAGAAAAAAGGAAAAAAAATCCTTTACAAAACTCAAATAAAACCACGACTTTTTGTTACTAGAAACCCAGGTAAAGCTATCTGATCCAACACGTAACTGACTTTGCTATACTAAAGAAAACATGGCGACCGAGTTTGCTGCTAGTTGCCGCGAAGGGCGCTGTTTCCAATGAGACAGCCTCTCTATGTATTCTATCTCGTTGGTATCTTGAGAGTAATTCAATATGGCGGCCTGACTAGTCTTTTACCAACGATATAAAATCAGTAGATTGCTCATGAGCTGCTTTCAGCGCCGCCAACGCGTCCCCATTTGAAAGCCTGTCGGCCATTGCTTTGGTTGGCAAAAAATGGCCTTCATCGTATGTTTACGTTTGAAGTTTGCGTAGACAAACACAGTAAAACTCAATGCCGATTTCTTGTCTAGCTTTAAATTGTAGTAATAGATATATTAAAGGTTCACCACTAACCTTTCACAGGTGTATTTTTATCTTTCTGCGTCTTAAAATGTTTTCCTCCTGTAAAAATCCTGGTCATCTTTTATATCGTGGTTGTTGATACATAAAAGATGTCGATATTACCGTCGTTTCAGTGATACCAGAATGATTGTTTAGAGGTATTTATGAAATTATATATCGCATTTATTAAAAAGCTTCTAAATTTGGGAGAGGTCGCTTAAGAAATTTCAGACTGCGAGCACGATGTTGGTGGGGGGGGGGGTGCTTCTCAGACGGCGACAAAGCGGATATATAGTAATGGCGCTTTGGCTGGCGATGTTGTTCTGCCAACCACAGTAATGGCGACTACACTAACAATAGAGGTTAGTTCCACTTTTCGCCGCCTTCAAATTGCCTCAAAGATGGCGGCCATATAAACGATCTACTGATTTTATATCGTTGTCTTTTGCCTATGCAGAGCTGAAAGAGAGCTGTAAAACTCATCTTAAAAAAGGTTCTTCATAAATGTTATTTAATTAATAAATTCATATTAATTTAAGTACTGACAACTGTATTCTTTACAATTTTTGTGTCTCAAGATGAGTTGAATGCATTGTGGCCCTGCTTTACATTGTACGGTGGCCATAAATTATAAATACGAGACTTTCCAAGGTAAATAAAGCTTTAAAAATTTTCATTAAAAACCTTTCACTTTACAGAAAACGGATACCTTACTCGTGCATCTTCTGCAATATATGAATGCTTGCAAAACAATGATGAGCATGTAAAAAAAAAAATGCAAATCTGATTTCTTCCTCAAGCTCCTAGAGATCATGCATCCAATAATTAGCTAGACATCGTTATTTTGCAGCCGGGAGCACGAAGAAATATTTTTTTTTCCAAAAATTGTTATTTATTTTATCAAAATGAGGCTCTGCCATTATTTGAAACTTGTTTCGAAAGAAAGATCTAATAACAAGAAGCTTAAATGTGCTGAACGCTTGAATAAAATAAAAAAGTAGACTTTGAAACAAAATTGATTTTATTTATTATGTTATTTTAATGTCAATTTTTAAACATGTTTTTTAAATCAGAAAATATTAATTTATTAAACTGATATTAATTGAAGTAAAAAAAAAAGTTAAATTTCTGTTTAAACCTATACAAAGCCTCAAAAACACTATTTAATTTAATCATTTTATATGATTTAAGTCATCATCCTTTTTATTACTTACTGCAATGATTAAGTAGTACTTCTTAAATCAAAAGTGTTGTTGGAATCCTTACATTTTCTATAGTATAACTAGCGTGTCGTCTGCTATTCAGGACTAGTCGAACCCGAGGCGCCCTCGGTGGCGCAAAGATTCCCGGTTACGCTCTCCTCTGGTATAAGTAATGATCTATCTCTATGGAAGGTATCAGGCAGGAAAGGAATCAAGGTGAGAGTAGATTTTAATTGAGAATTATTTGTGCAATATAATTGGACACAGCCACAACGTAGATTCAAAGTAGAATTCGAACAGTACAATTTCAGAAAAAATTTATTTTGAAAAATTTGATTAGATTCATCTTGGATTTTGCACTTTATCATCCGACTTAAATCAACTTATTAGTGATATTCTTCAACCCAGACATGCAATGGACAATAGTTTGAATGAATTTTTCCGTGGTCAATCAATGTATATTTAAAAGGTAATCTTGGAATTATTTAAGGACAGACTAACAAGTATAATCATATAGGATTACATTATTAATTACTGAATTAAGGTGTATTATCTGACAATCGCCCGAGGACGGTTCAAGCGACTAAGGGAAGTAAAATTTTTATAACTTAACCATTACCTCTTAGCATTTTACTGTGACCAATAGAAAAGGTGGTATACAGGGTGTCTCAGAATTCATTGTACAAACTTCTAGGGGAGTTAGTATGGGTGATTCTAAGCCAAAACGTTCATATGAACATGGTCCGAATTTGAACGATAATTGAGATATGAACAGAAATAAAAATGCCACCACCAAGATCAACAAGTTAATAATTCAGGTTCTGTAAAGCCTAGACTAATGAAATTTAGGGGGAATAACAGGGTACATAATACTGTGTATACAGTTAAAATTTGATCGAATTCCAACAAGAAGTTTCCGAGTTACTCATTCAACATCATAACACGTGCTCACTTGCGAGTACTAACTAGCACTTGTTACAATTTTGACTGTGTAACTCAGAAACTTCTCGTTGGAATTCAATCAAATTTTAACGGTCTACACAGTCTTGTGTACCCTGTTATTCCTCCAAATTTCATTAATCTAGGCTTTACATAACCTGAGTTATTAATTTGTTGATCTTGGTGGCGGCATTTATATTTCTGTTCATATCTCAGTTATCGTTCAAATTCGGACCCATGTTCATATGAACTGTTTTGCTTAGAATCACCCATACTAACTTCCCTAGAAGTTTGTACAATGAATTCTGAGACACCCTGTATATCAGATGATTAGAGAAGGTTTGCGGGGCCGTAGCCCCTACTGCCGCCAAGTAGTGTAAAATAAATTCACTGCCCATGACCAGTCATCGCGCGATTGTGCAGAGAGTACACATACACCAAATATTATATAAATTTCGAATATATCAGTATTATGGTTTATCAAAAAAAATAAAAAGCATGCTACACAAGTCATATCTTAAATCCGCAGTTTCCAATCAGCGATGCCAGACCTGGGTTTTTCCACCCAGATCTAGGTTGTTTCCTATCACAGCGACATCTGCTGTGAAAATAAAATCCCAGAAAAATCCAGATGATGATACCTGAGCATAGTATTAGAGATAGCACGTGCGAAAAAAAAAAACAGAATCTGAGCGGAAAAACTTATTTCCGGCAACACTTTCGCTGGCAACGCTGTTTTCAATTACTTCTGTAAATTACTGTAATAACCACGCAACCTGAGCAGTTGTTGATACTAGAGGTCGCAAAGTTATCAAGAAGAAAGATAGAATATATCGTGCCGTTAAGAAAGTTTCTCAAAAATTTACTCAGTGTAAGTAATTAAAAAAAAAGGGGGGGGGATAGGGGTTGAAATGCTGGAAAAAATTAAAAGAGAACTAATATTTCTCGTAATACGTAATACTTTGTTGAACAAAATAATTTCTCTAAAATGATATCATTACTTACTTACTTACTTACTTTTCAAACCTGATTTCCATTAGGATACCGGGGGGCAGCAACCCATTGAAGGGTTTCTACTGCTCGCCATCTTCCGCCTTCAAGGCATGTCCTCAGTGGTAACACCCAAGCGACTCGAACCCAGATTCTTCCTGTAGTCAACCACCTGGTTCTAGGCGACCCATTGGTGTTTTATCCACCGGTTTGGAAAATAGCAACTACCTAGGAAGACTCATTTGCAGCATCCGTATCACATGGCCTTATCAACACAACTAATAAATCTCAACGCGGAGAAGTAGCTTCTCAACACCTAAAATTTTCTCTATTGTGCTGCTGTGCAGTAACGTAACACCTGACACACACCTAAGGAATTTGATTAATTAAAAATATTTTTTAAAGAGGAAATAAGAATACTGATGAGAATAGGAAAGAAAATTCCACAGCCCGGATCTGAAAAACCCCGGGAATATTCAGCTAATGATGCGCCACCGTTGACTTGAAAGCATTACGCTATCTACATGTCCTTAGGGCTGGTTCGCAGGCTGGGACTATCTTTCCTAATGGCGGTGACTTGAAGATTCCTGGTTCGAATCCAGGCTGTGGAATTTTCTTTCCAATATTCATCAATAATTTAAACATCTGAGGTTTGGCGTGTAAAAATCCTCACAGGGCATCTTATTCTTTATTTACTCTTTAAAAATAATAGTTTTGCTAATTCTTTTGGTTATTGCTAATAACTATGGAAAGTGGTTTATTACAATAAGATTTATTTATATGCAATTAAGGATAATGCTTTAATACGTATCATTACAAATAACTGAAATCATTATGCAAACATTAATAAATAAGAGCTTGGTAATTTCACAATCTTAAAATTTTAAATTAAGGACCGCTCCATTAAATTGATTAATGATTAGTATCATCAGCATTAATTTATAAATTAGTAACTTGCGATTAACTATCGAAAATTAATTAAAAATTATATCTTGCATGACAAATTATAATGAGCGCACTTCAATTTAGTGGTTAAGTGGCTTAAGCATTGGCATATGATTTATGATATGTAAGGACATCCGTTCGGTTAGATGGTTGATGCACTTTTTTATATTTAGCAGCCCTTTTTTTTATCTTTAAATCAATACTGGGCTTCATAAGAAAGAAAGAAAAGGAAAATTGATTCTGCGGTTAGGGTGGATTAATTTAGCAAAAGGTATATTATTTAACGTGTGGGTAGATAATTCGTTTACTCTAGCGGCTTTCCATTCGCAAGAGAAAATAAACCGATCTTTTTTTCTCATTTCAAGAATCAATATCTCAAGTAACTACTACCTCTCGAGAATTATCGTCACGATAACGGTCTCCCAAATTGAAGGAAAGATAACAGCAGTATTATTAAATGAACATTATTAAATAAATGAATTATTTAAAACATACATTTGCTTCTCAACTTTAGTGTAAACTTTTTAAATAAGAAAATTACTTTATAATGAAAGTAGAAATATGGGTGAAACAATTTACAGTTTTGTTTTGAACTAATGACTAATGTAACAACAATTTTGATACAACAACATTTTGATAACTTCAGAACTAAAAATTTCTTTACGATACGAATATGTAATTATTTTGTTTGAAAAAGTCTACGAAATCAACATGCGAAAGAATACCTCATCAATAGAATATTAACAAGAATATACAAGAACAGGTAATCAATTTTACTTCCCATAACTCCTCAACTGTAATCAAAGGAAGAACCATCACCCAACCAGCGATCAACGAAACTCCATCAATAAACCAGGAATCAACGATATACCATCATGTCAAGCAGTGATCAACCATAGACCATCATCCAGCCAGTGGATTTCGGTGCGCATAATATACAACGGAACAACAAAATATTATATCCATATATCGATGTATCATGACTGCCTAACAAAGGGTAAGTCAATAACTGTTAATTTACACAAAGATAGACCACTACAAAACTGTTTCTATAACTGATGAACTGTCAGTGATTCCAACACAGTGATTCTGAAATTGTTGTTTAAGATCTGAAATGATTGAATTTGCAAACGAGAAAAGAAACTCTGCTTTGTCCTTTTTCTGCAATTCTGAGTAGAATGGCATATGAACAAAGTTACACTCTGTCACCTGTTCTCCAAGAAGTATCAACTTTGCTCTGAATGCCTTGATATGAGTAAATAAACTACAAACGAAATTATTTTTCATCCTATAACTTTAAATTCAGATTGCTCATATGATTTACCAGATCTGCAAAAAATGCCACTTGGTGGTTGATAAAAGTGGTTCATGATGGGGTTTTTTTTTCAGTAGGATATATATCAATTTCATTCCTGAGCTGAAAGAAGCGTGATAGAACCTTTCCACATGTAAGCCCTCGAACTGGCGTGTAATATGTCAGGTTAACAAACTCGGAATCACATTCCTCAAGAAAAGATCAAAATTGGCGATGATTCAATGCGTGAGAGCGAATAAAATTTACCAAAGTAACAGGCATCATGACACAGCTCATATCACCATGTTTTCCACAGAGTGAGTGCTGGTGAAAGATGTTTTCCACTTTAAAAGACATTTCAGACGACTGCTAGTAGTTAAATTGACAACACTGATTCTGCTCTGACTATTTATGCAATTTTCACACGATGCACGCGACATCTGAAAATTTGCATATGACTTTCGTTACTTTTGGCACTTCAGTGTATTGCGAAATTATAAGATAATTTTTATTCATTCACTTTCACCAATCATTCAACGTCGTCGTATAAAATAACAAAATATTTTATTTTTCATCTAGAAATGAAATAAGTAGAATAAAGATTATGTAAAAAAAAAATATTTAAAACACCACGCTTAAATTAACGCACTAAAAGGTAAAATATAATTTTAGGACTGTATCTCAGAATGGCTTTGACAACAAGCTTTGATGGTGATATGTAAGATTGTGTGGAAGTCATAGCTTCAAATTAAAACTTTGATGTTTTTGCCAATTTTTTCATATGCGTATTGAATGGCCTAAAGAGTGGAGAGGTTATGTAAAAAATTCTTTGGTATTTACTGCTATCATCAGTTTTTTGGAGCATTGTACTCGTATTTACTCAATGCCGACTTCTGTCACCGTGGGATTCTTTCATTGCAACGGTGATGTTATTGCACTATGTATAGCTGATGAGGGCAGATAGTATACTCAATTAAATGTATTCTTTTCCTTTTTTCTGGTGTCTTTTTCTTTCCATCAAATTCAGCCAGTTCTTATGAAACAACCCAATAGAAGTAAAAAAAAGTAGTGTTAATCAATTATATGTACTGAACGACCAATTTATTAGAGACACCACACTAACAGCGTGTTGCGCCTCCTTTATAGGCGAGAACTACCTAAATACGTGCTGGCATGGATTCAACAAGATGTTGAAACCGTTGCGGATGAATAGCGGCCCAGGCTAACATCATAGCGTCCCGTAATTGGTGCAGGTTGGACAGTCGTGTGGGAAGGCGTCAGATGGTTCTCTCCACTTCATCCCATAAATGCTCGATTGGGTTGAGATTGGGCGACCAAGCTGGCCACTGAAGCAGGTTGAAGTCCGCGTCATGTTCCTCGAACAAGTCCAAGACCATTCGAGCATGGTGACAGGGAGCATTGTCCTGCTGAAACTGTCCGTCACCACCAGGGAACACAGTCATCATGAACGGGTGCACCTGATCGGCAACAATGTTCAGGTAGTGTGTCGCATTCAGGGATGTGTCTACGTATGTCAGGGGATCTAGTGTGTCCCAAGAGAAGACACCCCAGACCAGCACTCCTCCTCCACCCGCCTGTACGGTTGGTTGTCTGCTGATAGGATGGGTCCATGGCCTCGTGCTGTCTGCGCCAGATGCGCGGTCTGCTGTCCGCATGATGAAGTAGGAACCGCGATTCGTCGGACCAGGCGACCTTCTTCCACTCATCCAGTGTTCAGTGGCGATGCCTGTGTGCCCATAGCAGGCGCGCTTTCCTATTTTGCGGTGACAGCGACGGTACCCGTATTGGCCGCCTGTTGTTAAACCCACCTCAGTGCAAGGTGCGCCGGACCGTGTGCTTCGAAATAGGTTGGGATGCTCCCTCATTGAACTGCGCTGCAATCTGTTGGGCTGTTCCCGTCCTGTTGCTGTGGATGATTCGTGGGAGACGCCGTTGGCCTCGATTTGTTGCACGGGAAAACCCGAGGAGGTTCGCGGTTTGCGAAATGCTCAACTGTCCCGTCGAGCTCCAACGATCATGCCTCGTTCAAAGTCAGTCAAATTTTTGGATTTACCCATATTCAGCCCACTTCTGCTGCTGACTGCAACTTGTGATCCAATGCATTCCTTTTATACACCGCTTCGGCCTGTTCCATTGTTTGGGTGTCACTGGGAGGTCGATCCATTTTCCGTAAGAAGTGTCTGTAGTAAATTGGTCGTTCAGTGTACAACCCTAGCGTCAATGAACTTCGGACACCTACAGAATTTTGGATAAGTACAACGAAACTAATTGTAAACAAATGAAAATTACTTTATTGAGTGCACAGAGCTTTAGTACAACTGTCATATAGCATTTTAACATAAAAAATAAACGAGAAAATTAAATAAGCGACTTTTTGTAATGCTCCGTTTTCAACACGTTGCAATGAACTTCGTACACCGTACCGTTTATTGCACATTACCACTGAGTAGCGTCACCTTTCCGACGAATAACGCTCCGAAGTCGTTCAGGCATGCTGGACACTAACTTCTGCGTTGTTTCTACTGGAATTTTGTCCCACTCTTCGGAAATACACGCCCGCAACTGCTGCCACTCATCGTTGTTGATATTGTTACTCAGTAAATCTATTTTCATTAGCCTGCAATCCTCTGTATGCACTTTTCACTGTGTTTTTAGCCAAATTACTTGGTGTCCGAAGTTTATTGACGCTAGGTTTGTAATTTAGGTTAGATTCTCTGGAGTTTTTTATAGTTTAGGTAGATTCTCTATATATTCTCATCGGAAAATGAATTAAATCAATATTCTAAAGTTTATTAAAGTTTATTTTCGAAACATACAAGATTACATTTATAATTTATAATTACATTTCTGGGAAATTCTGTCGCAACAACAATTTTAATCTTATTACCAGATTCTCTAAAATCTGTAAAACAGTAAGTAAACAAGCACCCAAGAAAAGGCCCAAACTTCCACCGATATCAGTCAATAACTCTTGGAATTCGTATTCTTCATATTCTACGACGGTCTCTACGAAATTATCTTGAAGAAATACTTTGATAAAAGTAATATTTGTTGGTTTAATTGTATTCTGAAACATAGTGTAAATGCTCTCAACACAGTTACGAATACAGTGGCTGCAAATTTTGTGTTTTTTGTTGTATATGGCCTTTGAGTTTTGAATAAATCTTCTCATAGATGCAGAATCGTTGCACAGAGGGAGAGTTGGGTGATTGACATATGGAAGCCTAAATTCCACAAAAGAGAATAAAAACATTAATCCTAAAATAAAAATTCTGAAAATTCTTACTTTCCAGTAGCGGGTGCATGAAGGATAAGCTACGTGGAGAAGGTAATCGAGAAATCAGAGTTATAAAGATTTATTCGTAGGGTAAGTCAAAAGTCAAAGGGCATAGCTGCATTTCGTAAATGGTGTGTAAAATGAACGATGTGACCATGCTAGCAGGGAACAGAATATGTGCAGATGTTGGGTCACTTTTGGAGTTTGCCCGCCATTTTGAGATCAGATTGTAGCAATAAAACTCCTGAGGGAAAAAGCTGGTGTTATTTGATATGTCACATGACCCCCTTCCCATTTAAGGAAATGAACCTTGATCTAAAATGGCGGATTTCAAGATTGTGGCCATATTTTAGCACCTATCCTATTCCATGCTACCATGGTTACATCATTCATTTTACACACCCTTTCCGAACTACAGCTATGTCCAGAGACTTATGACTTACCCTACTCAAGCTGTAGTACTATAAATAATATCATCTTCAAGAATTATATTATGGAACATCTTAGAACAGCCCTGGGCAAGAGGTGGCGTTGCGAGCATGAACCTAGTTTATTATTATTATTTAGAATAATAATAATAATAATAATAATAATAATAATAATAATAATAATAA
>JAHWFO010026984.1:342501-392623 GCA_023313115.1 Rhysida immarginata
AATAATAATAATAATAATAATAATAATAATAATAATAATAATAATAATATGTTGTGTGTAGCACTCCCCAGGATTAAAAGAAATAAAATCGCAAGTAGAATACATTAAGAGTACGAGCCCTCAAAGGAGGCTAAGCCTATTCGTGGGTAACAGTATATTTCCGTAAACGGTGCTTAAAATGGTAACAGGAAGAAACACAATTCAGAGTTGTACACTGGAAAATCGTTGATCTAATTTCGTACGGTAATTCGTTCCAAAGAGCTATTGCATTATACGGAATATACATCTAGATTTACGTGGGGTCATCATGCAATGTACCACGAAGAGAAACCTCCGGGTTTGTCGAATATTAGTTCCGGACTCTAACCAGGCCCTAACGATGGGATGCTTTTCATTAAGTATTGTTCCATTAACTCCGAAGTTAAAGGCCACCTTACTAATAACTGGAAGAGTAGGTAAATTATGTTGAGAGAAAGCATTAGTAACAGAATCCATTTTTTCCAATTTAAAAGCTGTCCTGATCAGGCGATTATAAGCGACTGTAAGTCTCTTCAGGTTTGCCGTAGAAGTCGATGACCAGAAAATGGCCCCATAAGCTATCTTGGGTACGATTACCGCCTTTATAAATTGACATATTTGGGAGATGGTCAAGATAGATCTCAACCTCTTGACTACATAGTTCTTCCGATGCAACGTGGTTATGACACGATCGTTTTCTACTAGATCGTTGAACCTTAGACGAGCGTCGATCCAAGTCTTAATGGGCTTTTGATTGGTTTCATCTTTTTCGGTCTATCATGATGTGAGTTTTTGACGAGTTAAGGCTCAGGCATCTGTTATTATACCATTCAGACATATACGTCAGATCTTGGGCCAAGGTCAAAAACTCTCACCGGTGAGAAGAGTTAGCGTTTGGTCGGTCAGAAATCCCGGTGAGAAAACTGTGACATCATTTTAACGCGGTCTGAAACGCCAGTTAGTGCTGCTATGCCTAACCGGTTAGTCTCACCGTCCTCACCGAGAAAAAGACGGTTAGCCCAGTGAGAAATTACGTCATCATTCTCTCACCGGTGAGGGTTTTTGACCATAGCCTTGATGAAGTAGATCCATCGTTATTTCCTGGTCTTGAGGGGGGAAGGTAATAAACAACAACATAGCTCAGTATTTTACAGTTAAAATGGTGGCAAAAAGAGAAGCAGTAGAGACAGCGTACAATAGAGGACCTAGGCTTGAACTCTGAACGATACCACGTGTTGACGGTTTGCTAATCAAAGAACTTAGATTGATGATATTGATGCGGTCTGTTAAATAATTATCAAGCAGATCTATGAACCTTTAGAAACTCTGAGGGTTTCTATGTCATAAAGAAGTTGAGTTCTAGAGACCGTGTCGAATGCCTTGGATATATCTGTTTGGGCTTGGAATTTTAAACCCTGGTCATATGCTTCAATCGCAGCCAATAAAATAAGTAAAGGTATCCAGGCGGTCTTACAGCCCGGTCTGCTGCCATTCTGATGGAGAGGAATTTGGGTCCACAATTATTCCTTTAATCGACGGAAAACTACTTTCTCAACTATCTCGGACAGTGGGTTCAAAACTGGAATTGGACGGTAGTTAGAGATAACGTCTATGTCACAGAGGAATAAGAAACAGAGAGGAATCTCCCTATAGCCACAAAAAAAACTTTTCTGAGATCACGTGAGGAAAGTCAACCAATGAAATTTTCCTTAAAAACACTCCTGGCTTCGCGGCGCTACTGTAGGTTTCTTCATAATTACGTCATTCTCCCGCAAATGGATTGTTGGAGAGGCAAGTCATATATGACGTCAGATAAATACAGCGACGTCATAGTTAGCAAAACTCATGGGATAGTTACTTAATATCTGGTCGGGCCACCTCTGGCCCTGTGGAGTGCAGCAATACGGCGTGGTAGTGAGTCTGCAAGTCCCTGGTACACTTCTGGAGGCAGTTGACACCAGATAGTCTGCAGAGCCGAAGATAGTTGCTGCCCGTTCGTGGGCGGATGATCCAGTGCCCGGAGCCTGACTTCAACAGCATCCCAGATCTGCTCGATGGGATTCATGTCAGGGCTCCGGGCTGGCCAACTCAGTCGTTGGAGCTCTCCTGCATGCTCCTCGAACCATTCGCGAACGACATTGGAGCGATGTGGTGGAGCATTGTCATCTTGAACGACTGCTACGTCGTCAGGGTGTTGAAATGTCAAAAACGGGTGCAGATAGTCTCCGATGAGTTGACGATACCATGGACCATTCAACGTTTGGTCCAGGATAACCAGAGGGCCCATTTCAAACCAGGAAAATGCACCCCAGACCATCACTGACGCCCACCACCCTTCACCACCACTTGTTGGCATGCGGGATCCATCGTTTCGTGAGGTCTGCGCCTCACGGTGCCTCCCATCAGCGTGGTACAGTTGATATCGTGACTCATTTGACCATATGACGTTACGCCACTTTGCAGAGTCCAGCCAAGATGGTTGGTGGCGAATGCACGCCGGAGTGTCCGATGACGCTGGGTAAGCATTGGCACCCGTGTAGGGCGACGGCTGCCAAACCCGAGGGCATGCAGATTCCGACGGATTGTCCACCGAGAGACGTTTCTAGTGCGGCCAGTATTGAACTGGTCTGTGATTTGCTGCACTGTTGCGCTCCTGTCTCTCTGAATCATTCGTCCCAGGTGTCGCCGGTCACGATCACTCAGGGCAGCTGGACTCCCGGTATGGTGCCTGTTGTGGACTGTGATGCCTTCATCCAGCCATTCCCGATACACTCTGGAAACAGTTGAGCGGGGAAAGCCAAATTCCTGCACCACTGCCGAAATGGAACATCCCATGCGTCGGGCACCTACTATCATACCCCGTTCAAAAGACGTCAACTCGCGACGACGTGCCATTTCTGATTAATCACTTATCCAAACTCTTCCCACAACGTCTAATGGTCCATTCCCAGAATTCCGTTACCCCTGTGAATTCCTGAGCCATGCCCATCAATCAATGTGCTTGCTATCCCATGAGTTTTGCTAACTCAGTGTACATTGCTTAACGTTCTTTTCATCGGATATATTGTAATAATTTAATTTAAGTTAAATAAAAACTTTGAAAACCGGTTACGATGATGGTGGACTATCATTGGGATGAAAAGATGAAATTATTATCGCATTACCACGATTTCTTAATGATGGTCTCTGATCAACACAAGCAACGGCGAGCTAATATAAACACGAGTGCTTCACTTGAGTGATCACGTGACAAATCAAGAAGACAATTTTTCGTTTATATAAAACATATTTTTATTTTTGAATACAAATTTGTGTGTTTTAACATTATATAAGAATTAATACATAAACTACATTATTTATTTTAATTACTATTTTCAAAATTGTGTCCTCACTAGCGCCACGAAACTAGAATTGAAAAATGACGTAGTGATTTCCAATCACATGGTAGAGTTTCCCATCTGTTTCTCTTCATCTGTGGTCTATGTTTCCTTTTTTGAAAATGGGTTTTTTACGCGCTATTTTTAAAGCTCGTGGAAATTTCTTAGTAAAAATGATTGCTATATACAGTTTATAAATCAGGGAATAGCCTATTTGATTAAAAGACCGTATTATCCTATCAGTCATAGTAAGGAGATAGCACGGCCCCTTAACTTGAACTTTCCTAATAATATAAAGCAGCATTCTGCCATATTGTATTCCGGATTGAGGGGATTCAATTGTCTGTTTAAGATCTCTAGGCGTTAAATTCTTTATGATCGTGGCTGGGGATAGAGTATTTATAGGATTATTTATCCATATTAGGAAATCATTATATAATTCAGAAGGTAATTGCGGTTTTACATTAACACTGTTATGACGTATCAAATGCCAAAGCTGAGTAGGATTATCATATTGGGTAACTGCCTCCCTTTTAGCTTCTCGAATGGCTTTTTTGAATATATTTAAGGCTTTTTTATGTGCCTGGATTGACTGAGGATTTATGTCGCTAATAATTTGACGATAGGCCTGCTGTTTAGCATTCCATTTGGTCGTCCAGTCCTTGTTCCACCACTTATTTTACGAGGCGAGTAGAAACGTATACATTGAAATCCTGCTCTTTCTGCGGCCCTGGTAATAGTTAGGTCAGTACTTTCGAGAAGTAGGTCGGCGTCATCAAAATGAGGTAATCAAAATTATTTAAATTTATCCTATCCAAGTTCTTGCAAAAGTCTTCTCTTTTAAAATTTCTATAAATTGGGATGGCATTACACTCATTCAAAATTTTTCTATATTAGACCATTGGAAGGTATAGGGTAGATTGGATCACCAAGTGGTCCAATTTCGACATATTAACGTATTGCACGTCCTTAGCGAGGATTGTGTCTGGAAGATAAATATGGTCGATAATGGGCTGACTAATATTAGTAACTCTGGTGGGACTAGTAAGTATTTGCCTAAGATGGTGAGCTTCAGTGCAAGTAATCAACGTCCTAAGATCTTGAGAGACTGTTTGAAAATTGCAGTTAAATCACCCAAAATAATATTAATGTTTGTTTCATCGCATTTCTTTATTACATCAATACAGTCTTCAATGGAAATATAAGACGGTCGATAGATTAAGATAAAATTTACACTTGTAAGGCAGTGTAGGCTTTTAATAATGAGATATTCTATGCCTCCAATACTGTTAGATTCAATGAGTTCAATTGTTATTGTATCCTTAACATATATCATGCCACCCCTGGTCGTACGATCTGCTCTAAAAAGTCTGTACCCTGGGATGCCAAAAATGCCACTTTCATAATCGGTAGTGAGCCATGTCTCATAATGGGAAGGGGATAGAAGATATTGTTTTTACGTCGCCAAATTATTTCAGATTTCAGAATCAAATTCAATAAAGCGATTCCATTTATCGCTCGTCTTGTTTATTCAGATTTTCTTTACCTCATTCCCCTTCTCCTTCATGGACTTCACCGCGAGCCAGCTGTCAGCACGTCTCTGCTCATGAGAACGAGCTAGCTCGCACGGTCATTTCGTGCCCAGGACTATCTTAGAATAATATAGGCTAGAATAATCATTCAGGGTCGTACCCAGAAATTTTTTTCGGGGGAGGGGCTGAGGGGGGCTGGCCCAATCCTGCTTTGGAGGGAGGTCCCCCATGTAACAGAGTTAGTTGACATAGTCCCCTCAGCCCTCCCCCCCCCGGGTACGGCCCTGTAATCATTTTTTATGTGGTGCTAGGTTATCGGACTGCTACATTATTTACGCCTTCATATGATTTCCTCGTGTAAAATTCAACATTTACTAAAATAATTTGACTTCCTTATCTTCTGCTAAAATAAAAGAATACTTAAATCTTTTATTTACAATCAGTAATCATGAGACTATTAATTTTAAAGAATTTAATTTAACAATATACTCAGATATAAACGCACTTTTTAAACTGCTTTTTATATGATTGGTGTTATTTCAAATTTTGTTTCACATACCTGCAAGAAGCGTTCATTAACATTTCTTTATCAATGCACTGCACGCGGCATTCTTCAGCAGTATTTGTATCGTCGCACGGATTGGCTCTGGTGTTTGCATAATAAAACTAAAGAAATGATTCAGTAAGTACACTGAACAAAAAAAAATTACACTTAATTTTAACTTAGCCTAACCGTACATTTGCTGCAAAACATCAATCGCAGCCTATACAACCGATTTCAGATAGTAAACTGAGAAAGGAACTGCATGCCATATATTTCTGGTTGGTTGGTTTTTTAGAATTTTTGGCGTCGACTACTAAGGTCATTTTGCGCCTTTTACACAAGTTATATCTATACTCAGCCCGAGACAAACACAAACATCTATGCCCACGGCGGGATTCGAACCAACGACCAGGTGGACTGAGAACTAGAAAACCTACGCCCTAGCCCTCTCTGGAATTCAAGTATTCTGCAAAACCTCTGTTCACACGTGTGTAGAAAATAGCACGGTTCCAAAAAAGAACAACTGTTATCCGTGTAAAATATACTCCGTATACATTTTGTTGACTAAATTGGTATTAGACTACATTTTGCCTCACCCTGTATACAGTTGTCTAAAGGTTATTATTTAACAATCTATCATTAAGTTATTCTATCTTCGAATCATATATAAGCCCTCATAAATATCATAATGCATTTTGTTAAATATTGTGCAATTTGCTTTAAATTCAGAGTCCGATTGAGTTTACAGGACAAATAAATTAAAGATATCATTAAATAAATTTGATCGCAGGTTATTATTATGGTAGATAAATAACATTTTCTATTATACAGGTTAGCTCACCTAAAGTGAACCAATAGCCAATTTCTAAAATACAAATCTGACAGAGTAATTTCAATGAAAGAATTATTATACTTTTATATGAGATGTTTTTATGTGTATTCTTCCATTTCCAAAAAAAGGACGCCATTTTGAAATGTGTACAATGGAAACCCCTATTTTAATGGTATTTTCATATTGTGCACAACATTTCAGAAATGTTTTATTCTTGGTGTTTTTTCAATTGATCCATCCTTTTAGAAGATAGAGGCACTAAAAGTATGGTGTGTTTGGATTTAAAGAAAAGGCAAAAAAATAAAAAATTTTCCTAAATACAGTGGATTATAAAATACGAAGGTTGGGGCAAAAGTCATGGCAAGTATTTTTTTTCTTGAAGATACCAGTCCGGTTGGAAAATGTGACATATACAGACGAAAGGACAAGGTGTTAACTATATGTGTGGACAATGAATAGCACTGAAATATCGTAACATACTAATTTATTACGGTAGTATACAAGGCAATATGGCCTTTACGGTTGCTCATCACTGGTTGACACACGTCCTTGCTGAAACTTTCCTACCCACCGTGCTACTGTACGGTATAGTAGGGCATTATTCCCAAGGGCTTCCACTAATTCACTGTGACATTCCATCGCATTTCTCCCTCGGAGAACGGCTATTTTGATGTAAGCGCGCTGCTCAACACGGGTTACTTCCATCTCGCACGACACTCACCAACTGACTAATTTCACAGCTCTCGCTGCGCTACCGCCAGCTATCACAGAGCCATCTGTTGTTCTGCATACACACTATGCCTGCAGAACTTCCACACGACACATATACGTTTGTGATCCGTTCACATATCTACAAGAAAAAAAATAGTTGCCATGACTTATGCCCCAACCCTCGTAGATAGCAATGTTTTTATTTGAACATAATATTTTGACAGTAATGCAAAACAATGGTTATATAATGAATGTTCAAACACATATCCTTGGTTTATGCACATCTGTAAGCGACATTTGCAGAGACCTTTCTGAATGCAGTGAAATAGTCGAATTATCAAATACGTTTACTTTTTTAATAGACGCACCGTCAACCTTTGGTTTCGTTTAAATTGATGAACAATTTCTGTTTTTTGCCTTTTCTTTAAATCCTAACATATCACACTTTCACTGACTATCTCCTAAACAGTTGGATCAATTGAAAAAAAACCCACAAAGAATAAACCTTTTTCAAATTTGTGTACAATCTGAAAATGCCATTAATAATAGAGGTTTCCATTCCACATTTCAAAGACGACTTCCTTATTCGAAAATGGCGTCGGGTTTTTTTAGAAATGGAATGCACATAAAAGTCAATCACATAAAAGTACAATAATTCTTTCCTTGAAAGTGCCCTGTGACATTTGTATTTTAGAAGTTGGCTATTGGTTCACTTTTGTTGAGATACCTTGTATTTCTCATTGGCTATTATTCAGAGATTGAATGCGTCTTACCTTTTTTAAATTGAACATTACATTGGTTTCTTTAGACGGTTCTACGATATCACCGATACCTGCATATAAACGATTCTTGGGATTTTCGTGTTTTTCATGCAATAAAAGCTTTAAATAACAAATTAAAAGTTGATTATAAATTCAACACAAGACATTTGTTTCTAAAAATATCCTTTTACATTATTATAATTAAATATTTTGGTTTTCACCGTATATTTCCAATGTTCAAGACTGCCATATAGTTTTAAATGCACCTCTATTCCGTTATACATGCCATCGTATTCGATATCTTTATCTACAGGAAAGAGATAGAATAGAAAGAAGTATGTATCAATCACAGAAATAACTTTTGTTTATTTCATCTGCGACTATTACTGGCTGATAACCGCGGTTTCGCCCACAGATGTTTATTTTTTTTTAATTTTTCTGTCTTAATTACTAGTTTTCTGAATATTTTTTCTGCTTCTTGATGAATTCTGATATGTTGCTCTTGCGTTTAACACAATTTTTGTAATGAATTCTAAAACATTTACAATTGCATACGTGCAGTCGAGTACATGAGAGTAGTACCAGGTCTGTAAATATGAAATCGGAATTTACCCATACATGGCCCTAGCTCTCAAAGTATTTACCATCAAACCGCGTCGTTGGCGCCATTTTCTTATTTTGAGATCTGTCAAATATTTTCAACTCACAACAATACAAGGTTCATACAATAGCATAGTTTGTATCGAATGCTTGTCGAAGCTTACGGTGAGCATGCTCTTGTTAAATCATAGTGCTTTGAATGGTTTAAAACAATTCAAAAATGGCTATTTTGACGTGAGAAACGATGCTCTGTGTTTGGTGAGATCCGAAAGTGTGATCTATTATGAGCTGCTGAAACTTCATATGGCAAAACCATTAAAACTGAACGCTACAGACAACACATGATCGATTTAAATCAAGCTTTGCGTGCAAAACGACCAGAATATCAAAAAAGGTAACACAAAGTGATTTTCCTTCATGATAATACACCATCACACATAGCAAAACTGGTCAAGGAAACGATTGAGGCATTTAGTTGGGAAATACTTTCGCATGCGGCTTATTCACCAGACTTGGCTCCATCCGATTACTTCTTAGTTGCATAGATGGAACACGCACTTGCTGAGCAACGCTTCACTTCTTACGAAACTGTACGAAAATGGCTCTATGACTGGTTTGCATCAAAAGAGCAACAGTTTTTTTGGCGTGGCATCCACAAATTGTCAGACAGATGCGAAAATATATAGCCAGCGATGGGCAATACATCAAATAAAATATTTTTTATCATTTTCGTACAATAAACGTGTATTTTCTATACAAAAATTCCACATTTATATACCTGGTACATGGTCCCCTTTAATACCAAGGGAGCAGTTATCTGATAAGGGATAAAAGATAAAAATAAAAAGTAAATCTTCCTTCTCCCTTATTGCCGCCATGATGACAGGAAATAAGAATAAATTTCCTTTTTACCCCCTGTGATGTCATGAAAGTTTCTTCACTCTCTAGCAATCTGACGATTGAGTGTAGTTTTGGAAGCGAACCAAAAGAAAACTACGATCAAGTAGGCGATTGTGTGGGCCCGTTTGGGGAAGCAAGCAGGCATGGCACCTACAACTCATGTTAACGCCCCAAGGTACCAAGGTATATTTGAAAATTACCTTCCTAGGACGATGGCAGAATTTTTTGGCAATATTCGCTGTCAACAAACGCTTGATTCACTTATGCTGACATGAAGCTATTGTCATGGCACACCCAGAATCCGGGTTTAAACCCGAATGATTTGATGCGGGAAGTGCTAAAGAGCAGCATATCGATGCATAAGTCACCAGCTACTAATCGTCATCAGTTACTGGAACTGTTATGACAGAAGAGTGTAAAAAACCTTGTCGACAACCTTGTCCTCATCGTGTTGCAGCAGTCATTACAGTAAAAATGGTCCAATATGTTACTAATTGCATCATTTACTTTTATTTCTGTGTAATTTTGTCAGGGCAGTGTAATCAGTTGAGCTGCAATAGTTCGATATGATAAGATATTAAATAAAAATATACCCCTTCAAAGAATTAATGAGAAAATATTATGGCTCGTAAAATTTTGGTTTTGATTTTATGTAATAGAATTTTTTTTTATGAAAGTTGCTTGATTTAATAAACGAATTCAGAAAATAAAACTATTAATAATTTTTGAATATAAATAATTTCGCCGCTATTTTTTATTCTGTTTGCTAAAAGGAAGAAAGCTTAAGAGATCCAGTAAGAAGTTGAAAATTTTAAATGCATTTATGTATACGAACCTAGTATATATGAATGACATACTCCCCAAAAATTGAAAACTTCACGCCTCTCAAGTGCTAGTTTGCATTCTTCACGATTTAGCTGGTCGCACTTATTCAAAAATAAATAAATAAATAAATAAATAAATAAATAAATAAATAAATAAAACTTTTATTACAGTTAGTTGAAAAAAATAAAAATCATCATTATTAATAATAAACATTGTTAGGTAAATTTAACATAGTTCAGTTACATTCGTTATTAATATTAAATCCGTTAGTTTTATTTGTAGATCTTTCATTACAGATTAGAATTTTCTCCAAGTTAATCCTTAAAAATCTGTAAATTATCCCTGGATTCTCTTTGTCTTCTGCAGTTGTTGTTATGAATTTTCTACATAGTTAGTAGGATAATTTTATAACAGTAGACATTTTCTTTGGCAATGAATTAGCAGTTTAAAGAAACAGATATTTTCTTTTGGGTTAGGTTATTTTGCCACGGTTTGTGCATATGTTCCTTTCCAATATTTTTTTATTGTAGGGAAATAACAAGGAGACTCCAAGTACCCTGAGTCACCGATTTTGATAAAAAAAAAAAAAATTGTACGTGTAGCTTTCACCAAATTAAACACACATGCAAAGCCATTCGACGCACTTCTCAAAATTTTCCGAGAAAAAATTCATATAGTTTGTTATAATTGACTACACTTTAAAAATATCCTAATTGTAGCATAGATTGTGTTCAGGTGGTCTAGTGGTAAAACGCCCGCTTTCTGTTTTGCAGGTACGGATTCAAATTGCGCCTTCGATAATTTTTTTTTTCCTCTTCGTAAATTTTTTTAACATGTATGGGGATGTGTAATTCATTTACAAATTCGCTACCATCATTTCTTTATAAAATCCTTATACAAATTATAGTTAATATTCCAATGTGATAAATGAGCATTTAAGGAAAAAAGTTTAATTATTCACATTTAATTATTTTCATAAATTTGGGATGATATTTAACTCACACAAAGATTAAATAATTATTGTACCATGTACTTACTATTAAATAAAATGCATCCTATCAGTATCTATAGTTTATCAATCACCCTCCATTAACATTTTTAACTAGCACATTTGTCAAGAAATTACAATTTCCTATTTCTAGGAGCAAAAGTTTGTTATAAACGGAATTAACTATTACTTCTGTCTTTACCTACACGTGAATTATAACTTCTTTTGTGTTTTTTCAGTTTATGTAAAAATAACCTTAACAAATCAAAATTTTAGATTAGGTTTAATTATGATAATTCTTATACGCAAATTCTTTAAAAATGATGGTAGCAAATTGGAAAATTGGAAATATATTTAGTAAATGAATTACACATTCCCAAACATGTTAAAAAAATTTACGAAGAGTAAAAAAAATTATCGAAGGCGGGATTTGAACCCGTATCTGCAAAACAGAAAACGAGTGTTGTGCCGCTAGATCATCTGAACACGACAAAAATCTATAATACGAGGGCATATTGAAAAGTAATGCCTCCATGGATGTAACTTTTTTTATTTTTTAACCGATTTTTAAAATTCTTTTTGTATCTGATACTTACATTTGTCCTCTATGTAATGCACTATTCACTTTTCGACATAGTCCCCATTCCTTTCCACGCATTACACCAACGCGTGGACTAGTTGGGTGAACCCGTCGGAGAGGAATTCCGGGGTTGTCGTCGAAACGAGGATTGAATGGCAGGATTGAATGGATTGAATGCCCGTCCGCACACGATCGCCACAAATCAGAGGGGGTTGCAGTGCCTACAGTTCAAAGATGAAAAACTGCAGTTCAAAAATGAAAGACTTTGCACCTTGCGACTTTCACCACTTCCCAAAGAGGAAAGAGCACCTTAAGGGGCATGAGTTGCGTTCTGACGACGAGGTGAAACCTGCCGTTCGGTCCTGGTGTCGACAACAACTCCGGAATTCCTCTCCGACTGGTTCACCCGACTAGTCACGCGTTGGCGCAATGCGTGGAAAGGGATGGGGACTATGTCAAAAAGTGAATAGTGCATTACATAGAGGACAAATTTAATTATCAGATACAAAAAGAATTTCTAAAATCGGTTAAAAAATAAAAAAGTTACAGCCATGGAGGCATTACTTTTCAATATGCCCTCGTACAATTAGGATATTCATAAAGTGTAGTCAATTAAAAACAAAAAGAAGCATCTAGTAAATCTTCAGCAATTGCATACAGATACAATTGATACCGTTGATGCCAACTAACAAGGGAATTCCTCGAACATGTATGTCACAGATTTCCATCAAATTGAAATATGTTACTCATTTGAAACTACTATAGATGTTTGCAAAATAAGAAAGTGCGAAATTTTCTTTCTTTCAAAATAAACCGCGAAAATGAAAAAAATTTGAGCACATATGGCCATACAAGGACTCCATTGTTAAAGCGAGCTGCGTGTATTAATGCGCTTAACGGAACTTCTTTCTTCCACTGCTCAGCAATAAGCACGAATCCACGTCACATGAAATCAATGGAAGTAGACAGCAGCAGACGACAATTGAATAGCTTCTCAAATTTAAGGAATCATTCCTTGAATTTTTGCCGTATGTTTAGTAAACATCCTGTATATCGTAAAGTTTTTATCAACTTTATCAAGAAGTACAATACAAAGACCTGCTAATTTGTTAATGACAGATATTTTTGAATATAGGCCCCGCACGAGCATTTACACAAGGCCCCGCTTTTTCTTGGACCCTATCCACGGCGGGAATAGACTTCGTAATTCCACGATATTAACTACAGGAGACATGCTATGATAAAGTGATAACCTCTAATTCATAAAGACAGAAAAAATAGAAATACCGGATATGGATTTCGGAGTAGATGTCTTCATTCTCAAGCAATCTAAGACAAAAAACTTAAAGCTAGGAAATATACTCTATGTGATCAAAAGTTTAGGGACACTAGCATTTCTACATCGCAGGTTTGAGACAACAGAAATTAGTAAGTCGGAGGAACCCCCATTTTGCTCTAATGACAGCCTCCACTCTCCGAGGAAGACTTTCCAACAGTTTTTGACAGTAGGAAGCAGGAATTTCTCTTCATTCCTGCCTCAGAACATTAGTTAGTTCAGCTGCGGATGAAGGACGCCGAGGTCTGGCTCGTGTCGACGTTCCAATTCACCCCACAGGTATTCTATGTGATTTGAGCTCGGGCTCTGGGCAGGCCAATCCATTTTTTCAACCCCGTTGTCTTGAAACCAGTCTTGTACATATATTGCTTTATGGCAAGAAGTATTGTCATGGTGATACAGGAAAGGGCCATCCCCGAATGGTTCCCACTATGTTGGCAGTGCCTAGCTGTCCAAGAAGTCTCGATAAGCAGCAGCATTCATCGTTCCTTTAACAGAAACAAGCTAGCACAGTCCGAACCATGAAAAAGAGTCCAGGCCATTATGCCACCTCCTCTAAACTTCACACTACCATTTACACAGGTAGAAAGCGTTCTCCAGGCATCCGCCAAATTCGTCCATCTGATTGCCAGTTTACCGTAATTCTTCAGTCCATAGGAACGTTTCACTGTTCCATGCTCCAGATTCTGCAAGTTTTACACCACTCCAATCATCGCCAGGAATTTTTGTCAGTGGTGAAGGGCTTATAAGCAGCAGCCCGGCAATGGAAACCGTTTTATTCAAATTTTGATTCCGATCACCACAATTATTCTTCGAGGTTGATAGTTCAGTTCTTTTCTTCCAAGCTCTAATAATGGGTTGAACTGTTCTTACTACAGTCCTAGTGATTGCCGCAATCTCTTTGCTTGGAATAGGACGACAGGAGGGAATGGAGTTCCCAATGAATAGTGATTTGTGCTAGCGACACAGGAAGCAGAATTTCGGAACTCTGTAGCAATTGTTTCAGCTGAAGACCTTCGATTGCTCCGGGTCAAACGTGAAAGCATTCGACGATCTCTGTCTTAAGTAAGAACTAAAATTTATGTGGACAAATATGATGTAAGAATAAATGAATGACTCTTTTGCCACAACAATGAAAAAATAGAAAAATACAACCTTATACTGGAAGATCTTTTCGGAAGCGATTGCTACCATCGTTCAGCAGTCCAGGAGTCCCCTAGTTCGAAGACCGACGAGTGAACTGCCTGGTTAGTGAAAACTAGACGTATTTATAAGGAACACTAACCAATCCAGACAATAATCGAAAGACTGTAAGAAGTCAATTTCGTTGGTTGGTTATTCGGGTTAGCCATTGAATTAACGAGGTATCGTTAATCGGCCCCATATCTAGGTTAAGGATCGATGTTTTCTCTGCCTGATATATCGAAATGCTTTCAAAAGGGTCCAGGAGTTGCCTTTTATTTATTGAGGATATCAATTTTACATTATTAATAGGAAAATCGTGGCCGGTATCGATGGAGTGCTTGGCTACTGCAGACTGGTTTATCCTTCCGTATTTTCTATGAGCCTCGTTTTTTCATGTGCTCCATATGCCTCGTTTTTTCATGTGCTCCATTCTTCCGCTACGTAATAATATAGATTATAGATTATGAGCACTTGAGCAATCGTGCGTCGACAAAGCAATTTCACGTGCGCGCGCCGATGTCAATAATGCTTAAAAAATGAACACGAAGTAAATGTATATTTCTACTTGACAAATCGACTGTTATATGACATGCAAACGGCGGACGGACGGACGGATAAACGTAAAGACCAAGGGCGCATTCTTTAAGTAGCTTTCATGCTAAAGCTCCTAATAATACAAAAGTGATGCTGAAGGTGTCTGAAGGTGTGTGATGCTATGTAAATAATTTTACATATCATTACCATGCGACATTTGGCACATTCCAAGATTTTTGAGGGCTGTCCCTAAAATTTTAATTACATAGAGTATAGCTAAAGAGGGAAATGAGGCAATATGGTAATAATAGTTCTCATTGGCTGAGCAAAAGAATGACTCATGGGCAGAAGATAAAAATGGGCCAATGAACAAAAGAAAGAAAACTGGCTCGATATTTCTATTTTCTCTGTTTATCACTTTATAGTTCCTTTGTTTCCAACGTTTTCCTTTATTGTTTTGCAAGAGAGAACAGTTAAAATAGAGTCACAATAACTTTGGTGATATTTTATTGTTATTCTTTAAACCAAAACTCTCTCTAAATATCCGGGGGGGGGGGGTTGTAAAAAATACGATTTTGGGGCTACACGGGATCATTTTTTTGCCAATATATGAGAGGTTCTCAACCGATACGTTTATCTGGTGATAACGAAATAAATTATGAGACAGTAATTTTATTAAGCATATAATCGTTTAACAGGTGTATTTCTGTAGGTAATACGGAAATTTCGAATTTTATGCATGCAAAAGTTGTCAACCACTCCATTACATCTATCTTCTTGGCAGGATCCCTATACAGGGTGTTTCATAATTGGTGCCCCGTTTTTAGGTCCAAATAACGACTCAAGGGGGAAAATGAATATTGATTATTTGGTTTTAATGTCCCCTAATTTAGAATAAAAACATTTCGCGTCCCTGGGGGTGAAGGGGTAAATTTTGAAAATTTTAATTTTGTAGGGGTAAGGGTTTAGACCCCATGTGTTATTTAGAAAGTTGTAGAGCGTAAAATGTGGGTTTAGCAAAAAATCCGGTGAAAAAATCTCATCCCCTGCCCTTTATCCCACTCTGTTGTACATTTCGCATATATATTTTAAGAGTCTGATTTTAACTATAGGCATTTCAGTATATTAAGAGAGTAATTTTTTTTTCAGAGACTTTATTAAATATTGGAATATGGATCTTACCATTAAAACTCTTGTATACAAGATATTTTTGTCAGGAATTCCAGCGATATTCCATAGATAAGAAACATTCATGTCGGGCAGGTCCAGGAGATGATGAAGTTCTATTTTGTCTTTTAGATCTGAAAATTTATCGAAGCTGATGTTATGCATTTGAGCATAGCGTTTTTTCAAGGCAATAATATCATTGTGGAACCAGAAAGGATAAAACGGGCAGATGGTGACGGCAGGAAAAGGGAAATAATCCAGAGTGGTTATATTTGTCGTTATCGAAATTGGTACACTGATATATTCACATAGGCGATTTTGTATTTGATAAACACATAGAATAAAACACAGGAGAAGTGCAGTGATCCATGTTAATTTGCCTATAATACTATATTTAGGATCCAAAAGTTGATTTAAGCCTGGGACACTGAATTTTAAATACGAATGGCTAATTCCCTTTTTACAGTTAGAATTCATCGCGGATATTTACCGTGATGACATCAAAGAATTTAAGTACTCGGCGTTTACGATGTTGATTTTATAGTTCCCGTTTTTCTCCTTCCTTTACACTCAAACTGTCTTTTCTGTTTAACAGGTAAAGAGTGAGAATGGTCATTAGCAATAGCAGCATTTATGACGTTTTCTTCTGGTAATCATGAAAAATCGATATCTCCAAATCATTAAATGAGAAAACATTATTTCATTTTAAAATAGGGAAAAATCGTTAGTTGGAAAAAAAAATCGTTAATTGAAAAATTATCGATTCAAATAGTGAAGGCTATATCTTCCTCGTGCTTTTTCACCCACCCTGAAAATTAGAAACTTTATTTCTTATTGACCTAAATACAAATTAACAAATAAATTATTTGGATATGTTCTGATCTTAAAGATTTTATTAGGTACAATCAATAAATAACGAGGCAAAGGATATTTCACAGTAATTATTTAACGAAACTCAAAAGGAGTGTCCGCTATTGTTTAGGCATTTATCCTATTGTGACACTAGTAGTAGAATGCCATGCTAATAGAAAATCTTTGATTTCTGTTTAAACCAAATACGCACGCACTCCTTAACTTCATCGTCCGTTTGAAACCATCGTCCCTGCAGTGATTTTTTGAGCCCACCAAAGATCTAGTCGCGGTCAGCGACCGGCATATTCCATCCCCTATGTATCTGAACCTGAACTAGAAAACCTGTCTATCACGACCACTTACGCAACCAATCAGGTTCTAACCTAAATACCAATAATATCATTGCACTATTATCTGTAATTATCCAGTCAGAGTCAAGAGATACTAAAATGCAACCATTAGTTCTTTTAGCGTATTTCCAAATTGTTTATTCCATCCAATTGTTTATTTTGACAAATATTACTGGATATACTCGAAAATCATTTTGAAGATTTAATATTCACAGAAAGACAAGAAAGTGCAAACAATGTAACTTAGATTCTGTTACAGGATGAGTTTAAAATCGCGCCCATCAACGTTTAATGGGCCGTAATTCATTGAACACGCATTGACTTTCGATTTTCTCCTGGTAGATGGCACTGCAGATTGTTTCGAATGTATCGGTGATCTCTTGCTCAGAGACTTCATTTATGAAGCGTTTGTTGTTCAAGACCGCGGCATGTTGTTTTGCCAGGAACAGCGAATATTCATTCTTTTGAATGAATTTTTCGATCAGCGCATCATTTCCTGGGGATTGTGGCCCCTTCGCTCGCCAGATTTATCACCCCCTGATTAAGGTCCATTGCGCCTAATCCATTTGTTAGGGAAGTGCATGTTAAGCCATTCAGTAGCAACTCTATCAAAATGAGGAGGGGAACCACCCATCGTGTTGGAACCACATCTGTTGACGGATTGCAAGAAGTGTATCTTCTAAGAGTTCATGCAGTCTGTTTTCCGTTACAAGCAATGTGCAAGTAATTTATGTACATTCGTAGACAATTGTAGCAAACTACCAGAACATCATGAATCGATTGACGTCCGCAGAGTATGCTGACGTCACTACTTGCATTCAGGTTCAAGGAGGCCACTTTGAACATTTCTTGTAACTTGAAAAGAAATAAAAATTGGACCTATGTTAATAGGACTTTTTGTGTTTACCTTGACCTCTATAATACCCTCTTAAATTGCATTACACACGATTTGAATCACCCTGTATAACGACCACCTGAACTTAACGACTACTTTTGTTTTGTCCCGTGGGTGGTCATTATAGACAGTTTTACTCTCAAAAAGGGGGGGAACCTTTAATACACAAGGAGATTAGAGCCCCCCCCCCCTTTTTTTTTCTTTTGTTCTAATCTAATAGAGACTAGGGCAGAGTAGACCCTTTTATCTGAATAGTGGCGCGTACTGAATGTTGGGAAAACAACAGATAAACGATCAGTGCATCCCATAGAGGTAGGAATAAGATCTATTCCTGCCTCCATGGTGCATCCAGAGCGATCTAAATGCCAAGTAGTTTTGTCCACAGTTTAGGCTGTTTATATATTAGTGGAATAATCTTTAAGGCCAACTATTTTGCCAATCAAAATCAGTACTTTTAAAATATTGACATTTTAACAAATTACCTAGATTCCCGCCTTTTTTGAATGGTGACCTCCTTTTTTTAAAAGTTAAAGTAACTTGCGACTGCCATATATTTGAATGAAAAAAAAAATGGCATTTAACAGACATATTTATTACATGGTGGAATAAAAATCTCGAAATTTCTTATAAAAATAAATGAAAATATAAATAAGCTTGCCCCCCCCCCCCCCAGAAAATGCTTTGTCACTGCACCAGTTATTTAACTGCATTATTTATTGTATAGTTTAATATGTAATATTTTATACAGTAAAAATATATTTTAACTGTATTTTTATGAATTAATATAAATTTTTAACTGTATTAATAAACAGTCAAATTTGTATAATTTTGATCAAGCTCTGCTGTTATATTTTTAATAGAACAAATATTTAATTTGCTTCAAAGTTCTTACGAGTGTTTCGTCTAGTTTGGGTCTTTTTTTTTTTAGAGAAATAAAGATGAATTCAAAACATAAAACTTTTAATTTTTATTAATATTTATTTGAATTCGACTCGAAGAGGTCCACGAAAAATTTTGAAAAGTTGATGCGGCCGAGTTCGGTTCATTAGATTGGGCTCTAGAGGGCTCTGAGTAGGCAAACCTATTTTATAACCACCCTGTATTCTGCGATTTAATTTCTACGTTTTATAATTCTTTACAATTGTGTTAGAAGTGTTATAAGAAGGTAAACATAATTTTGTTGGTGCAAAATGACACCTCTTGTCCACAAACGTTTTAATGGGCGAATACGTATTTCGATCTCTTTGAGATCATTATTCAACGCAAAAAAAAAAAAAAAAAAAAATGATCATAGAGATCGAAATACGTATTCGCCCATTAAAACGTTTGTAGACAAGAGGTTTGTCTTTTTTGCATCATGTGTTTATGCACAGTGTATTCCCACTTTTCAGAATTTACACATTCGCAAATAAACATTGAACTTTGCAGTACCTTTTAAAAAATATATCATCTTCATCACTGTCAAAATTATCATCATCGTCATCAACAGCAACAACATCATAACCACTAATACCAGCACCAGCACCACCATAGCAATAGTCTTGTGTGGTTGGAGATTTTACCAACGCTATTACTTCTTTTAGAAGGTGTTGAATTTGCTTCTTTTGTAATGTTCTGAGCTAGTGATTAAGATTAGGTTTGGGCTTCTTTGGATTGAAAGCAAGAATGATTTGTGTTTTGTCAAATCTTTAATTGAACGCGATGGAAAAAAAGAGCAAATATGAGCAGAAAAAACAAATGAATTTATAAAATACAATGAATACACATTACGGAAACCATAAATGATATCTTGATCTGCCTTGAAACAACTATTGCTCATAATGTTTCCTAGGACAATATGACATTTTAAACATTGTAACAATCACAAGTATTTCACACAATAAAATACATTTATCTAATAGTGTAAAATTCCTAAAACATCACTACATACCTGAACTTGAAATTCCCTAGCCAAAACTTCAAAAATTCGAAAAAACTGCATGCACACTGGAGCAACGTCAACGTCAACTCGCTTCAACTAAGCGCTCTGGCGCAAATACGCGCTACACTTCCGGTAATAAAATGACTATTATGCATAGGACAGTGGTGTACTGAAAAATAATAGAAACGAATGTCTATATGCTATTTCATTTTTTGATTTAATGCCAACGTTTTGGCGCTTTGCCCTACTGTGCGACATTTTGTTTGAGGGGCAGAAATTGAGGGGCATGCGACTGCCGATTTGGATCCGTTTGAATTTCTGGCGCATGATTATAAAATTTGTGCCATGGTTGAAATAATATTTTATTTTTGTTTTAAACTATGGCTATCTCCCTCACGATTGATAGTCTTTGAGCCACAGTTACCCCTTTTAGAAAAAGATTGTGGATCATTCATCTAACGATTTAATATTTGTTGCTTTGTTGTATTTATCGTGGCTCCAGTTAGACGAGCACTATCAATGAGCCCCTTTTCGAAATCAGTTAGGTCCTTATTTTTCCTCATACAAAACAAGTTATACAAATAGATTCACTCAACTCCTCCTTAAATAGGTGATACGTACACGTTAGACTAATATGACTTCGAACTATTTTGCATAAACATGCATTAAATCAAATGTACGTGTTTCACAATATTTCTTATTCATTGGGGGGAAGTTTATTCCTAACGCGTTCAAATATTAATGCAAAGTGAATCGCTTCATTAGGGACTAAAAGAGTAACAGGTGCTCAAGTACTATGAAACGCTAAAAAAGATTGATGCCAATTGACCTTTCAGCAAAGGCCGCGTTCGTAAATTGAGCGAGACCAAAACGCGTTTTACATGAGCGCCCATTTTGCTCTTCATGAGTGCTTTCGTAATTTACGAACGCTTTCCGAGATTACCAAGCTTCAAATGGCCATAATTCAGGACGAAGTCCCATCCAATCGATATATTTCTTTAAAACATATTAATAATTACCATAAGTAATTAAATATTTGAATTAAATGCAAAAAGCAATCTCTTTAAACCTTGCTATTCATTTATCCACTCTATTTGAATAACATTTACCAGGAGAAAATGACATTAATTATCCTAATGTGTTCTTTTGCCATTGCACTTTTGCAAGAGGTTAAAAATGATCGAAACTGATCCTAACACGGAAAACGAAGCCATCTCGCCAGTAATGAAATTAAAAATTTTAAAACTGTTCATAGATGGCGAAAGCATCTATCCATAATTTTTATCGAGCGATTGGCAGGCTAAAGACTTTCGTTAAAAATAAGATTGATCCTAAAAGTGTAATTCCACAGGCTGGATTTTACCACGGTCTTTAAATCTACTGTTTTAATGTTAATATAGATCGTGATTTACTTTCATGCCTGCGGAAATCGGTTGTTATCTTCACCGCCATCTATTGAAGTAATTGCGGAAAAAAATCAAAGAAAATTCAAACCTCATGATAACGAACGCGTTACGAATTCTTTCAAGTTACGTTTTCCCTAAGTTAAAAAAAGTCACTAATATACAAAAACAAAATGAGAAAAAAGGAAAACTTAGAAATTGGTAATTATCTCTTTTTCAATACATACATGTATATTTTTTTCTTTAACTAAAAAGGATCACCAACAAAAAAATTCTGTTACGGAAAATTACGTAGAAAATAGTAATTATATCATACGTTAAAATCTGTTAGCCTGTTTAAAAGTCAGTTTTTAACCCATGCTTTGCAACAGTGTGTGATCTAGAGACAATTTAAATGTAATACCAAGAGCTCATGGTAATACACTACAGTAATCAGAAACCAGGGTCCGCAATCATTAAGGTACACAGGGTGTATACAAAAATGAGCCCCCTCCCCTTTTATTTTCTTAACCGAAGCAGATATGTCAATTTTGATGAATCCAATGAAGAGGAAGTTGAGGATGACCTATCCCATGGTGCACTTTTCATCATCCCAAATATGTAAATTAGAACACATTCAAATCCTGTCTTAAAAACCGTAACAGATACACGAAAAATTCCAATTGAAAACTTGTTCAGCATGAAATTCCGAACAAAACAAAAAAAATTCCAAAATCCGATGAACGGATCACCAACAATCACATGTTGAATTTATTAGTTACCTCCCTAAGCACTTCACAACGACATTTGAATGTTCAATATGCAAATCAAGAAATTACCAAAAGTTACCATAATTGCATTCACTTTCATGAGGAAAACCAAATAAAAAGCAAAGGAAAAGGAATTATGATTAACTTTGGAGTAAAATTGTTTATGCATTGTGGCTGTTTTTAAATTGCAAATAATTGTGATTGTTGGTGAGCCGTTCATCGGATTTTGGATTTTTTTTTTGGCCTACCACTCTCTAAGAGTGAAGGCCTTTGTTTTCGTTTCAGAAATTCAAAATTTTTTTTTTGCTGAAATCGACTTAAAAATTCATTATTTTTAAAAATATGTTGAAATTTTGAATAAAAGATTTTCCGTCTGTACTGTAACACCACTAAGTGTCAGCTGTCTCTTCCTTCGATTACACTTTCTTTCCCATCGCCATTGGAAAAATATTATAGATAAGAGATCTCCCAGATAAGTTTCTTTCCCTATATTATATCGAAACCGAAATGACGTTTATGACGAATTGTTCCTCTTGCAAAGCTCGTTAAAAATAAAACAATGCGTTGCTTTAACAATGCTAGCAAAGGCTAGAAAATTAATTAAGCTTTATAACGACGTTCGTTCTACACAATTTGGGTTGCTGTTAACGACAGCAAACGGTGGAGAAGAGTTGCCTTTTGGAAAAAGTTTGCCACTCGCTCTTAACTTAAAAAAAATAATGATCGCGTTTACCTTTATAGAAGAGTGGGTGAAAGCGTGCCCACGTCTTCTAACTTTTACAAGGAAGAAACAAAAATTATCGATTAATTAATCGACAGAAGAGTCGCGGAATCTAGAGAATGCCGATGACGTGTCGACTGTGAAGAAAAGAACGCCGAAGTTTAGAAGATACGACATGGTCTCGAAGAGTTGGATACCCTTCCATAGGATGAAATGGCAGATTGAGCTAAAGAAAAATCCCTACGATTTGGTATTATGCTATGTTATTGGGCCATGACTTGGTTGGAAACGTTTATCTAATTTTATAATTTTTATTTACAGAGATCAAACTGTTCATATGGATAAAATAATAAAACAAAAACAAAACTGAATTACGCAATGAGACGAGAAAAGTTACCCGAAAATCAACCGTCCGGAGAAATAGAATCTGACACAAGACGATTTTGAAACTAAGTATATGGAACATCCTGAGGAACTACCAAGATAGACCGGCGAATATTTTTTGTGCAGTAAGTCTCTACTAACCTCATACCCTCCTGTGGGATACCTTTCCTTTTAGTATTATTAGTGTATTTCTATTTATCTTCTGCCCCCCCCCCCCCCCACTTTTCCTTTTCTCTTACGCACTAAAGAAAAAAAAGGAATGAGAACAGATATAAAAAAACTGTCTCTGTGTTTCCTCTTATGCATTCTTATGTTAGTCAAATGTATAAGCGGGTTCTTCAAAAGAAGCGAAAACTATGACTTAGTATAAGGAGATGTAAATTAGATGCAACTCCGTCAGTGATGTCCAGAACCAAGTGAGTTCTAACTGGAGTATAATTCTTCACGTAACAAAGGACATCGAATGTGTAGACAGAGATTCATTTGAGATGATGGAACTCTAATTAAGCTTTATGTTCCTGCATTGTTTGTGTTTTTTTTTTATTTACTAGACGTTAATTTTGTCGAAATGCTATTTCTATTAAATTTTGAATTTTTATTTTCTTTTCTGAATGCCCGAGGCGACAAAACAATCTTCGATATCGAAAGATGTGATATCAATAGTGAAGAATGGACTTTTGATGACTGTTTCGAAGAAGGGAAGAAATGAAAACGAAAGCTCCGGGTCAATTGTCGAGGGAAGAACTGAATCTTGATCTTGTAAAGAAACCTATAGAAAAGAACGGAAGTTGTAGAAAGTAAGAATATTTAATAAGAAATATATTACTCCAAAGAGGTTTGGATAAAATATGTGCTTACCTGAGAAGAAAAAAAAAAGAAAGACTTCTTGACATATAGACTAGGCAAATTAAGTCCAACAATATGAGTTGGATTTCTAAATAAAAAAAAGGTTTTACTTTTGAGAATTTTCGTAGTTAACGTAGCTGAATTCGTGTAAACGAAAATTTCATGTATGTTTGTCTGTTTCCTTTCTTTCGAAATAAAGCCCCGGCTATTTTTGCATCAGATTTTTAGGCTGTGTTAGTGAGTTCAATTACCTACCGACCCCTGGGTCTTCGATTGAAATTGGCACCATAATTAATGAAACCTATGACAAGAGGTATCTTGCAGAAGAATGTGAAGAAACAAAACCTTGATACAAGATAAGTAACTTTGTCAATTGAAATGAAGATTTTTCATATGATTGTTGTTAACTATTGCTAATGGCTACCCGTCGTTCTTTTCTCATCTACAGGTTCTTATGTTAGGAGATCTCTGTGCAGGAAGTATCTCTTAATTAGCTATAATTAAAGAAAAACCGTTACAGTACGTACGTATGTGACCAATTTTGTGCAGCTAACTCCTCTGAAACGGCAAAAAGCCGAACCAAATAAAAATTATACATACTTAGTGAGTTCCTTAAATTGTGCCTTAGTGTATATTTTATGTCAATTGGGTAAGCCTTTTTCGAGATATTAATTATTTTCTAAAAATTAAAAGATGGCTATAGCGTTCAAACGAGCGAGCCAAACTCAATAAACTCGACATGTACGTACTCCTCTAATTAAGGCGAATTTTTTTGTGAATGACTCGTTTGGCTGTGATGAGCCGTTTTGGAGTTATTTACTATCCCCTCCCCCAAGACCTCTCCCCGGTCAATTTTTTTTATTGGCCTACCACTTTCTAAGAGTGAAGGCCTTTGTTTTCGTTTCAGAAATTCAAATTTTTTTTTTGCTGAAATCGACTTAAAAATTCATTATTTTTAAAAATATATTGAAATCTTGAATAAAAAATTTTCCGTCTGGACGTGTGTATGTATGTATGTATGTATGTGACCAAATTTGTGCAGCTAACTCCTCTGAAACTGCAAATAGCCAAACCAAATAAAAATTATACATACTTAGAGGGTTCCTTAAATTGTGCCTTAGTTTATATTTTATGTCAATTGGGTAAGCCTTTTTCGAGATATTAATTATTTTCTAAAAATTAAAAAATGGCTATAGCGTTCAAACGAGCGAACCAAACTCAATAAACTCGACATGTACGTACTCCTCTCATTAAGGCGATTTTTTTTTGTAAATTACTTATTTGGCTGTGATGAGCCGTTTTGGAGTTATTTACTATCCCCTCTCCCAAGACCACCCCCGTCAATTTTTTTTTTATTTTTTAGAAATTCAGACAGTGGGTTTCTTAAACTATACATTGACCATTTCTTATGGAAATGGGCTAAGCCTTTTTAGAGAAATAATTTGGTTTTTTTTTGAAAAAATGAAGAAATGGCAGAAACATTCATTTCAAAGCTCCAAACACAATATAAACGGCATGAAGAGCTTCCTCTTATTGAAAAATACAATTTTCTTTTTGACGTAGAATACGTCTTATGTTTCGATACTGGGATGCCACGCTTAAACCGTGAATGTCACGAAAAGTGTTGATCTCGAAAACCTTAATAACGTCAAAACTATTAATGATAGGAAAATGAATGATATTGCATTCGATAGTGTATAAAACAAAGCATGCTTTAGACTTTGACCAAGTGCATTCAAAACTTTTTAGTGCACAAGTAAACTTTTGGGGGCAGCAGTCCTATGGAGGCATTGTTTGTGTCTATTGAAAAATATTGGATTTTTTAAATTCTGACTTTGGATTCTTAAAGACCATTGAAAAGTAGAATAGAAATGTCTGTAAGACCCACTCTCTATCTCTTTGTGTTCATCGATAAAATTGGGTTCAAAATTTAAAAGTTCAACACTTTCAGGGCCTCTATCTCCTAAACGGTTGGATCAATTGAAAAAACATTGAGAATAAAACATTTCTCAAATATTGTGTGCAATCTGAATGTACCATTAAAAATAGGGATTCCTATTTAAGATTTCAGAGTTACCCCCTCCCTCAGCCCCCTTCACAGGGGGGTGGGGGGTAATTTTTTAACTAATGAATTTCCCCCGCGAAATAATTCACTTTAGATTTTGGATATTTTTTCATACAACGCTTAGTTTCCGAGATATTCAGTTTTCTCAAGATAAATGCCTCACCCTGTATATCACTCCGTACATAAATCGCATTTGATGAACATGCTGCTAATGTTGACGGTTATGGCTCATTATAGACCTCCATGGGTTGGATTTTATCACTCGGTGTTGAAACGTTTATATCATCATATGTGTTATTTGCGTCGAACTTAGCAGTGGAAATTATTGGCGCATTCGTATCTGGCTATTGTTCACTTTGGCGTCGCCACGATTCAACTTTCAGTCGTTCCTGTTGAGCCCTTAGACGTTCAAAATGCGACAGTTTGGGACACGGAATTCATATTTCCTTCTATAGTCATAAACAAAGAATTTGGATATTCGTGTAGCCTAATGTTTATGATAGATTTTGTTTTGAGAAGGACTTGAAGCACCCAGGTAACAGAAGTATGATATTTTAGCTTCATCACTTTCATCAGTCCTGTGTGAAAGATTTCATGCTGTGTAGAACAAATTTAAAACTATTCAAAAATATGATATAAGTTATATGAGTGCAGGCGATTTTGTAATTTTTTGAAATGTAACTCTTTAACGAATGTGAACCTATACTGAAAGACTGATCTAACTATAGACGACTGATCGACGCTGATATCAATGATATTTGTATTGTTAAAGCTTTGTACAATGGTTTTTTGTGACATCTATACTAGGAAGTGTTTATTCTGAGTGGCCAGATTATTATGACCACCTAATGTTTGTAGGCAAATTAGCTATCATTTCGCGCTGAAGTTGTTAAAGAGCCGGACTAGTGTAAATAGGCAAGTAGTTTGTTTACCACGACATTGGAAGTGATTTGTTTCAAAAGATTATAGGTAAACGACGCGATTTAGCAGCCTTTGATGATTGTTGGCGCTCGGAGGCATGGAGCTAATATGAGCAAAACGGCTGCATTCGTTAAATGTTCAAGAGCAGCTGCTGTTAAATTGTTACAGACTGGACTGTCTGCCGGAAAACTGGGTCTGAACGTGCCAGTTGTAGCCATCAATGTTCGGGCAGGAAGGAGAGTGGCAAGACTGGTACAAGACAACAGAAGGGCAACAGCGCATCAAATTACTGCAGATCTTTATCAGGGCTCCTTTCAAATGATCTCTGAAGGCACTGTTCGCCTTACACTGCATAGTATGGAATATGGGAGCCGAAGGCCAGTTCGAACACCTTTGCTATCTGCAGTTAACAAGATAAAACGTCTCCAATTCGCACAGGAACACAAGGATTGGACAGTTGAGTATCGGAATAAAGTCATGTGGTCTGATGAACCACGTTTGCAGATAACAGAATGAGAATTTGACAAAAACTGTATGAAAGCATGGAATCCACATGCATGAGTACAATCGTTCAAGCTCGTGGGGGCAGTCATGGTTTGGGGCATATTTTCCTGGCATAATATAGGTCCTTTATTTGTGGAGAAAAACGTCTGAATATCAGAACATACCTAACTATCTTTGCTGATCAAGTTCATGCAATCATGTTGGAGATGGCTTCTTCCAACGTGACAATGCGGCATGCCAAGCTACTCGTATTTTGCAGTAATAGTTTCAAGAACAAACAATTCCTGTACGTTGTTTGCTGCAAAAAAATTTTTTTGTTACTGAATGTATGCTTTAACCCCTATGTTGATTCGACAATTGAAAATAATAGTAAGGCGAGATTGTTGCGATCGCCACGAACGACGACAAACCTGGCTTAGGTGGCCTCCATAATGACCAAATCACAATCAAATTGAGCGTTTGTGGGAGAAAGTTGAAAGCGCCATCAGACAGGTGGTTCCAAAACAATAAATTTCACACAACAGAGCAGTGTTATTCATCAGGCAAAGACTGTTATGACAGCCTATAAGAAGCAGGGAAAGACATCATCTGCGAAGCACAACATTGCCCGAAAGTCGAAGCTCACTGATAGAGACTGAAGGGGTTTGAACACACCACCTAAAGATAAGGCCTTAGTACTCGGTGAGAACTGCGTCATCAAACTGAGACAGACAATACAAGTTTCATTGTTTGCAACAAATAAAATACACGGAACGGTTGTTTTTGCATTGAAAGTTGCATTGTCTGTCTCAGTTTGATGACGCAGTTCTCACCGAGTACTAAGGCCTTATCTTTAGGTGGTGTTGGTTTGAAGCGGGTTGTGGCCAGAAAGCATAAGACAACAGCATTCATGGTGTCAGCTTCCTCGCATCACCTTTCAACATCTCGTGGAGTAAATGCGAATCGCCGCAGTATTGAAGGCAGAAGGTGGCCCAACGAAGTACTGATAGGGTGGTCATAATAATCTGGCCACTCAGTGTATATTCATCCTAAAGTGTCGATATCTGATAAGGAAATGTTGTTGTTCAGTGCGATAATGAAATATTCACCAACAACTAGACCAGTCAGTGACAACATGGAGGTGGATACTAATATTGCAATCATGACAGTTAGCATTATCAATGTAGGTGCTACACTAAAATTATACGCTCTTAGCTTTATGAAGAAACATTTTAATTTAGATTTCAAACCCATCGAATCACCTATTACATTGGGTGGCAATACTATAAATTTGAAGTTTGCGAGAAATATTGGTTCTTGTCTGTTGCCATTTCTAACATACTCCTCTTATTATTGACCAGTGATTTGTAAGTTGGGAATGCCATAAAGGTTTGGTTAACAATTTATGATGAATTGCAAGTACATTTTTTGTGTGAACATTTTATTTCAGAAATTAAATTTTTTAAATTATATTGCACAAAGTTCTTTCTTATTCGCCATGTGGCCTCAAGACGTATTCTACGATTTAACTAGCGGCCGTGTCCCAACACAGCCCTGTAACTCTTTTTGATTCCGTATCATTATCTCGTGGTAGGCCTGTGCGAATGTACCATTCCGCCATACCCATTTATTTTGTTTTTGTTTTGCTCGGAATTCTTTGCGGAACAAGTGTTCAATTGGAAATTTTCGTGTACTGTCCGCTTCCCACGAAAATGCCCCTGCGTTGTTGAAAGTGCTCACTGCGCCGCTGCAGTCGTGGATGCGTCCACAGTACTGACAGGGGGGAACCTTAACCACGTGCAAGTTAACAGCAGGCTCCAGATGCTGCTTTCCCTGCCTACCCTCCATGCATTTTCGTATTTGTGTTCCCTATCAGTGCTGCGTCCACGACTGCAGCGCGCGCAGTGAGCACTTTCAACAACGCAGGGGTATTTTCGTGGGAAGCGGACAGTACTTCTCGAGTCCGCCTGGCCGTGAGTTCCAATCTCGCTGTGGGCATGGATGTTTGTGTTTGTTTCGGGCTGCGTACAGATATATCTTGTGTAAAAGGCGCAAAATGACCTTAGTAGTCGACGCCAAAAGTTCTAATAAACCAACCAACCAACCTGATTGAAGGGTGTTGTTCTACTGTTGTTTATCAAGTTTCCTGAAAATAGCATTGCATTGGGTTGAAAATTCTGCATGTTAATAACCAAAAACTTATGAAAAAATTTCGATTTTTTAAAAGAAACCTTTATATCTGTATGAATATAGTCCTATTCTCATACAAATGAACACAGATAAGTAAAAGAAGCCTCATAATCATATGCTACAGCTAAGACACATTTCAAGCATTATATTTTCCAAGATGGTCCCAAACATCTTCTGTAACATGGATGAAATTAATGCCATAATGCGTAATATCACGTTCTGTACTAATTGCTCTATTACAAACAAACCGTCCATTTCCGGATATAAGTTCGTGTGAGATTTTTTGTTTCTTTTCTGGTCAGGAATCATCTCGGGAAGTTTGTCCCCTTACTTTGCAATCACCCTGCATATGTAATTTTTATTATTTTAACTTTATTACAGTGTTTCAAAAAATGCACATGTTATTAGATGTTATCTGTAATACCGTATATCTTCTAATAGACGCCTAGTCTCCAATTGTCGCCGGTCTCTAATAAACGCCGAGTTTCAAAATTAAGATTGCTAAATAAACGCCGGTCTCTAATAAACGCCGGGGATTCTCCTACACGCGGCTTTCACGTGAGCCGCTTTCGGGGTTCACGTGTACACGAGCTCGAGGGAATTTCTAGCACATTGCTTTGAGTTTCGATATCATATGTACTCTGCTATTCAGCCCTTAGTTCTCAAGGCATCCTGTTTGTAAGGACTGTTTAATGCGCACTACTGTACCATAATCTGTTTAAAAAAAGGCGTACCTCCAAAGCGATTAAAATAAACGCCGGTCTCTAATAAACGCTGGCCTCTAATAAACGCTCGGTTAGTGATTTAGTTGAAAAAATAGACGCCGGGGGCTACTATTGGAATAGCAAAGTCGAAAGCTTACATCCCAAGACGATTACATGCATTGAATGAAGATGATTCCGATCGAAGAACACATTTCATAGAATACTTGATAGCAGTTTGCTAGAGAAATGGATAAGAGCAACTGTTCGCTTTATCCAAAAGTTTTTTGACGCTTATGATAATTACTTTGAACATCTGTCGTAATTGTAGAAGAGCAGTTATATTCATCCTTTGATGTCAGTATGAAGATAAGTTTTTCTTTAGCTGAAGTGTGTAATCATTTTTTTGAAGAAGAGATAATTATGATTTTCTAGATATTTTTCTTTTTTTCTTTTTGTTTACAAATTCTCATCTTTAAAGGATTTGTAACGCGGTCGCTATAATCAATTTATGTTTTGACATTTTCCTGCAACTGCGTCAATAGACGGAGGCGGGTGTTAATTTCTTCTTTACTGTGAGGATAAAAATCTCAGACTGTTCAATGTTTACTACTGCTGTAATGAAAATGCGTCACCTCTGTTTCATTTATTCTAAACGATCGAATTTCATTAGAGAAACTTTTACTGCCATGCCAAAATTATCTTGAGAGAAGGATAGCAACTGATTTCTGGGGGCTCGTTCAATATCAAATTAATTGTGTTCTGTTATTTAAAACCGCTTACTTAAATACCCACCAATCGAAAAACAAAATGATGAGGATGTTGCTAAAACATCAGAGAAGAGTGAAAAGGCACAGGCCATTAAAAATATCTTTAGTAGTCGGAAATTCATTTTTATAACGTTTCCCGAAAATTTTTTGATATAGGTTTCGAAATGTGCCCAAAAGCTTAGGTTTTTAAACTATTAATTAAAAGATTCATATTATTCCAGAACGAAACTGGATAAAAAAATTATCTCCAGTGAGACAGATAATTCTAAATAACGAATGAAAAGAAAATATCCAGCTGTTCTAAATATAATAACAAGGAGACCTTACGACATGGTACCAATCGAATGGCACGATTTTTAGTTTAGTAATCGGTCTTAATATAAGATGCAATAGCGTAAAATGAGAAGATGCCTCCAGCGTGTATTGAAAATGCCAACAGCACATTATAAGCTATTGAAATTAACCATTTCGTCAAGGAGTGCATGGCGTAGCAGCAGCGTCCCAGTCTCGTATCGTCGAGGACGTGGGTTCGAAATCGACTCGGGATAACAGTTTTTCCCCTACAAAACAAATTTAATTATGCTATACAATATGTTTATTTATTTTCGAATTAATATGTTTATTTATTTTTTGAAAATTATTGACGATTTATGTTGATAAGTAATTATCAAACATAAAAATAAATGTGAGATGTTTATCATGAAGTAGATGGAATTGCACATATTTGTAGGTTGATATTTATCGTAAAAACAAAAACAATAAAAATTCTGTCAACATCTTGCGCATCGTATGAAAGCTGCTTTTTTACAATTGCATGATACCTTTAAAATGTGAATCGAAAACATATCTCATTAACATTCATAAATGCCCCTCTCTCATCTGTTACTTTGAAGCAAACCATGCATATCGCAACATATTTTCAAAAATAGGAGCAGACAATTGATAGTGTACAATAGATTGAATTTTGATGCAATCTTCACGAGATGCTATTTTACGCTGTTGCTCTAATAAAAAAGAACAGTTCTGCAAGGGCTTGATGAAATTTTTTACTTGTATGTAAAAATATACGTCACATGGTTGACATAAAGGTGTATATATTTCGGAGGAATAACTTCAATAGTACATGTTCCTACACCATCATCCACGGGCGGATTGGCAGTCTAAACTTAAACCATACCGGAAAAAATCGGCGAAAGTGAACGAGAAAGAAAAGCAACAAACCAGCTTTTCTGCGCGCTCACATCCGGCTCACCGGGATTTTTCCCGGTATCGCGATGGTTCAATCTGCCCATGCCATCATCGTCCAAAAAAAAAATTCATCATACTTGGTAGGATTTGTCTGGCCTCCACGAATCTATTAATAGAAGAAATTTTTCCTATTTCACGTATGGTGTTAATATTTAACGTTTAAAAAAATTGCGTTTACAGAAAGGTTGTTAGATTCCAGACTTCGAACATGTTACTACCACATTGTTATAAGGGAGGCCCGTGTAATTTGGACCCCATTAGGGAAAATGGCTGTAACTTCTATTCAAAATGTATTAGTTCAATTTTCAAATGCACATTTCGGGCTATCTTTTGATACACTATTTGTATGGAATATATAATTATATGGGTTTCATACGAAATTTAAATTTTTTTTGCATTCGGTCCGAATTACACAACGGGTAGTAGTGTAAATTGAACCAGGTGGTCCATTTACAACAATAGGCCGAGTAATGGCAGAAATTTTGTTTTAACTTATGTGTTTATTTTGATGTGTTTATTTTATGCGTTTTAATTGTGAAAAATACAAATTATTAAAATAAAGAGACTCTTTCACCACAATTTTTTTGTTGTGGTGAAAGAGTCTCTTTATTTTAATAATTACCATTATCCACATATATTTTTCAAAATTTATTCAAAAATATAAATGATGAGCAACCCTATGGAACGTATTATATGGGATGAGCTTATATCTTAATTAATTAACGTGTGGGTTAATCTTATATAAAGTCAAAAATATAAAGTTAAAAAGTTGGATATGTCAAAAAAACCTCATAATATTCGGTGTGTAAATCGACCCTAGTCTAATTTACACAAAGTACATAAGGTCCAAATTACACAACATCCCAACAATTCTGAAATCAAAAATGGCGACCAACCTTCAAAACCTTTCCAACTAAAACCATGTCTATTAACAAGTACATAGACCCGTTTTCTTTAACCCATCCCTGATATATGCTGGCACTGACACTTACAGTTACATACACGATTACTATCTTACCTCAAAGTAACATGAGACCATACCAAAAGACAAAATTTGATATATTTCCACCAATACTTAAGCAATACAACCCGTGTTTTTCATACGCTTCTAGGCATGATCTGTAAATTAATGGGGTCGTTGGACTATTCCATCCCACCATTGGTGTATCAGATTAATGAAAAAGATCACTATAGAGGGCGAACCTTCTCATCGGGTCCGATTAGCAGCTATTCGCAATGTTTAAAACCAGCATTTATTATATTTTATCAATTATTTTAAACCATGTTCAATAAGTAAGGCCAAATAAATAAATCTTATTTGCTGACGATAGAAATACGAATAAAATTAGGACCCTATCAGACCGGATACCACCAGTGGCAGGAAAAGTAATTAACCCTGTTTATTTGCCTAGTTCAACGACCACCTTGATTTACGCTTCTAGGTAAAGGCTATGATCATTTTTCAATCATTAGAGTGGCGCCATCTAACGTGCAGTTGTGCAAAATAAGGCTGGTTCGATTTACACGACGGTCCAAATTACACGGGTCTCCCTTATATTTTACAATATTCGGACACAGCTACATTTATTTTAGGACCAAACACACGGTAATCAATCTTTTCTTTGTAGAGTTTTTAAATTCCACGTTGGGTGCTGTTTGGCCATGTTAAACCTAAAAATTTTTAAATTTTGTTAAGTGATTAACCTAACGATTCGCTTCGTTCCTCTTCTGTCTCGTGAAACTGGTGATATTCTTCATCAAGTTCTTGTAAAATTAATTCTTCAGTTTCCACAAATATCTTATTGCCCAACATTTCAACGATGCATTCAAATATCTCCTCGCCTATTTCATCGCCTCGTAAGGAAATTGTCGCAGACGATTCTTCTGCCACGAGATTATTTTCTCGAGAATCAATTGCTCAAAATGTACAATTACATCTTTTAACAGTAATTTTGATTTTTCACTATGAAGTGAATTAATTTCACACTCCGATTGTTGCAAAGTAGATTCCATTCTTGAAAGTGAAAGTTTTTAAAGCATATGTGTACTCTTCTAGCAAAAATTTTTATTAGATTTTATGCTAAATTTGTTTTTCAGGTTTGGTATATGTATAACCATTGTCATTATGGAGAAAGATAAATATAAAATATAGATAGCGTTAATATTAATAATAAATATATTAATTCGTGTCATTTAAATTTATTTTGTGTAATATAATTGCATTTTATTATAGAAAAATAATGGTCTGGGACCCTGCTGCTACGCCACGCACTCTTCGACGAAATGGTTAATTTCAAAAGCCTATACGAGTAGTGCATCTCCCTTTACCTACTGCATCTTATATTAAGAACTATTACTATACGGAAAATCGTGCAAATCGGTTGGTTCCATGTCATAAACTGGCCGCCGTGGGCATGGATGCTTGTGTTTGTCCCGTGCTGCGTACAGATATAACTTGTTTAAAAGGCGCATAATGACCTAACTAGTCGACGCCATAATTTCTAGAACCCCCCCCCCCCATGTCGTAAACTAGGGTTTCCCAATTTTTAATGAGTGGTCCCTGGCTTATCTTTATAAAATAAAAAAGGGTTTCACTGAATAGGAAACCTTGTACAAAGCAGCCTTATAATTTTAAGGGTTTCTTTGTACAAGTTTGTTAAGTTTGGACACTTTTCCTCCTAAAATCAAGTACAAATCGACGATGCGATTTACATAGTTTACAACTAACATTTAGATTTAATAAAAAACTCTGAAGATAATTATCTTAGAGCTGTGTATGATAAGAACTACAAATTGACCAACCAATTTTCCACAAAGATAACCTACATGTACGAGGGGAGTTCAACAAGTAATGCAACATTTTCTGAAAAAGGGGATTGTTATATTCAGCATTCAATGCTACGGCTTTACGCCACCTTGAAGTGAGGGCCTGTACGCCTGCACAGTACCATTCCACTGGTTGATTCGGAGCCAACGTCGTGCTGCATCAATAACTGCTTCATCATCCGCATAGTGCGTCCCACGGATTGCGTTCTTCATTGGGCCAAACAGATGAAAATCTATCGATCTGCTTGAATGAGAGTGTTCGCATGTTCCGACATTGCAGGAGTCAGAGCTGTGCACGGCCGGCCAGCTCGCGGGAGATCAGACAGTTTTGCTTGACCTTGCGGCGATGACACGCTTTGCCCAACGACTCACCGTGCTTTTGTCCACTGCCAATCACCGTAGACATTCTGCAAGCGCCTATGAATATCTGAGATGCCCTGGTTTTCCGCCAAAAGAAACTCAATTACTGCCCGTTGTTTGGAACGCACCTCCATTGTAGACGACATTTTAACAGCTCACTATAGCGGAAATGTTTGAAAATGTTCCACAAGAAATATCCAGTTTTTTCAACCAAAATTGGCCGAGAAAAAAAAATGTGTTGCATTACTTATTGAACTCCCCTCGTGTGTACAGTATAAGTTTATTAAAGCCAGTTGGCTCTTGCGTCTATTTGCTATAAAAGCTCTGCTTGTAGCCATAAAGTTAGTGCATGGTTTTATATCCGATTAAAACTCGTAATATAGTGCGTTAGACAAACCTGCTGCACACATTTCAAAAATTTGTATTAGAGTAAAATGGGGAAGGATGCCCAAGTCGTATAATTCATAAAATTCTCAACAGAAAGGTTGCCAATCACGTTTAAACCATGTCGTTCAAAACTATTTCGCGTCGACAAAGTCATTGCTTGTCCTTGCTAGAAAAAGCGATTTGGTGAGTGTATTTTCGCCTCACTTATAACTTTTCAACCCGCTTAAGATATATGTAGAGGGTTCGGGACCTTTCGAATAAAAGCAGGTGTAACTCGGAAAACAATCTTTAATTTATTCCGATCGATAATGTTAGACGTTGTCACATGAGATGAGATGCCCCATGCTAATTTGCCATTTTTTTTTTTAAAAGGCCATGCCTCGTGTTTACAATAGAAAGCTACTAGAAGTAACAGAGGAAGTTTTGACAATTTAAAAAATGCGTCTGAAGCAGATTTAAAAAAGCGTAAATGAAGTTTCCCGTTCAACCCATTACGGATTTACGTAATTATTTGACGCGTAAATGTTTTTGTTTACAAATCACGTTTCTTTAAAGTATGAAAGATTTAAACTTTAAATGGGGCGATTTCCCCCATTTTACGCTAAGGTTTTGAATTATCAAGCAAGTAATGAAATTGAACACTATCTTTACAAAACAAAGAAAATCAATAACAAAAAATTTATTCCAAAATTGATGTTAAAAAAAAAAATCAGATTTTACAATTTTGACTCAATTTCACGAATGTTCATAACTTAACAAATAAATAAAGACATCAAATGAATGTCACTGGAAAACTGCAAATATACATCTTACACAAAAACAATCACACATTAGATTAAAAAATTCCATTATTATACATAATCCATAATTATATTACAGAAGTACCAAAAAATGTAACATTTTAAAATATTTCGAAGACGGAGAGATTTTTTAAATTTTTTTTTCTTTTCAGTTTCCCTTATCTACGAAATATCACAGTTAATAATATTTTGCCATAATGACATGTGTAAACAAAAAATATATGCTTTTTTTTTTACCCAAGACATTCCATAAAATTTTTTTCTGGTAACGGTTGGCTCCCAGAAAAATCGATCAAATTACGTACACAGAATAACATGGTTTTATACACTCCACTTGGACGTATTTTTAAATAAATTTTCTATAATATCTTAATGTTATTTTGAAAATTTGAGTCTTATCCAATTATTATTCCCACTTTCCATATGAAGTATAAACTTATCATATGAAGTTATGGCAAAGTATTGAATAGGCTTCAACCTTCAAAGCCTTGTTATATTCTCCGATTTTCGGATTATTTCTGGGAATTAACCTTATCTCTTAACATAACTTAAAGTCGACGTTATGTCGATATTTATCAGTCAATGTAATCTTATTTAAATTAGACTTTGATTTTGAACTTTAATTTAGTTTCTACATCATGAAACAAAACACAGGTCGGAGGCTTTGTCGACGATCCAAAAATCGAAAGAAATTTCAAGTTGTGGACGCTATGTTTTTTTGTTAATCATTGAGAGCAAGGCAATACTTATATAATGGGCGGCATTGAATTTAAAATTATGCTCGAGTGGCCTACACTTATACCAAGCTCACTTACAATGTTACTGTACAACAAAACACTTCTTTAAAGAGACCTGTTTGCACAACACTTTGTACGAACGATATGAACAACTTCGAGTTTTATTAATGTTTTTACTTGAACTATAACTGTGTTTTTGTTTGTTTGTTTTTTAATTAAACTTAAATTAGAATCCAAATAAGTTTTCAAAATTAATCATGGAAGATGGCAGTTGTCGATATTCATAAATGCTTTCGGAAATCTTTGCTTCGACAATGCTTCTACTGTCATTCCGTCTGGAATTTTTTTTTTATCCCTTTCCGGGTTTTTAGTTTAAAGTAAATAATACACCTTCTGGAGGTAAAATCAAATGTGTCAAATCACGTGTTTCTCATTCTACCGTTGCATGGCGAGTAGCCATCGGAAACCGGATGGATTGAATAAATTGGCTCATCTCCCTTTGATTGTGAAATAACGGAAATTTTGGGCAATTTCCCCTTCGTTGGGCTGGAAGACTTGTCTGATGGAAGAACAGCGACAGGTGGTTTGTACAATATCCAGGCGCAAAAAAACGAAAGCGCTGAGACGCCTTTTCCTACGATAGCCACAATGAGCATGGTCCTGAAAAAAAATGTGAATTTATCAGTAAGATATAATCAAATAATACAAAGTAGCTTAAAAATTGAAACTAAGAACTCTTTCATGTATTTTCCCAGTAAATATTTTGCGGATGCTTCCCGTATATGCAAATTGGTATAATCTTCGTTTATTGTCATGCAATTAAGGACATCTTAAGCATATGACTACTTTAAACTGACCTCGTTAAATTGAACAAAATCTCTATCTCTTTAGGAGCTAATCATTTACTAATAGATGTTTGAAAAGAGTGAAATCCAAAGATTTGAATTGGATTTGAGCTTTTAAGAATTCCATTTGGGCGATTTCAGATTTTAAAATTAAGTTCTCCAGATATGTTGCCTGCTTTTAATAATAGAAAAAGAAAAACAAACTTCAGCATTTTACATTAATTCTTGAACAGGCAGAAAAATGAAGATGGGTTAAATAAATTGGAATGATATATTTGCACAAGCTTCCCACTTTGTCATGAAAAGGAAAAAAAATATATTTCTATTTAGGGGAAAGGAGAAGACCTGAAAACCTTAATTCCAAAATGGCTCATCACAGTCAAACAATTTCTTTACAAAAAAATATTCTTCTCAACGAGCGCAATTCGTACACATCTTGATTGACTTTTGTTCACTGGAATTAGGAACGAATGCTAGAATGCTACAGCCATTTTTGTATCTTTAGCAGAAAATTAATCTGTCTTAAAAGGCACAGTTTAAGTGACCCTCTACACATGTATTAATTTTTAAACTGAAAAAAAATTAATATTTTCACAAGAGCTCATCAGAGGCAAACAAATTATTTACAAAGATTATTCGGCTCTATAATAGGAGCTCGTACATGTCGAATTTATTGAATTGGTTCAGTGGTACGAAAAAAATACCAGCCGAATGTCGAATTATTTGAAAATGGTTAATGTCTTAATTAGAAAAATGAACAAAAATTCCTTACGAGTTATTTAATGAAAATTAAACAAATATAATATGCAAATTTATTTGAGCTAATTTTCTTTCATCAGTTTTTACGTCAATTCTCCGACTTTTTTTTTTTTTAAGAAAAATTACAGTTAATACAAAAATTAGCTTTTTATTGAATTAAATTTCTGAAAACTCATCTATAATTCATAACTAGCTCTAACATTTGAAAGATTCTCATTAAATCCCTTAACAGTTCAATGAATACGATTATCATATCAGATTATAATAGTTCAATTATAATTTCAATTATCCAACTTAACAAGATTAAGGAAGTATGCATATCTATGCAAAATTACTCACTGGCAAGAATTAGGATTTATACAAAGCATAAAGAACTGAATCAACTTCTTAAATTTGCAAATTCCAGTCGTACTAATAATTCAATTCTTCTAAAATTAAAAATTATTTTCCTTAATTAAATTACCTGCTCATTTTGATGTTGCTGTAGGCTCTACAAGAACCCTGCTCCCCACAGAAATCTTGCCATAAAATGCAAGTCGAATCCATTAAGGCTCCAAACAAAATCGGCGCAGGAATAGCGCCCAGAAGCCGGACTATCAACCACTGGATCCCCAAACTCAAAGACCGTTGGGAACTTGGTACGCACCTGCCAAGAAAGAAAAAAAAAAAGATTTGAAATAATATTTCTGCAGAAGATACCCAGAACGTTTAATTACTGATCATATCAGAAACAAAAAATAAATAAAAACAGAAAAAAATAACTTAGTAGACAGCGATTGCAGTTGCAAATAAAAGTTATTAGAGTTAATGAAAATTTTTAGCTAAATAAAAAACGAAAATTAAATAAATCTTTGCCTGGTGATGTTGGAAGGAAATTAAATTCTAAAAGCTTTTTTTATTATTATTTTTTGATAAGGAAGTTTGCTTGGAGTACTTCCAAATTGATCGGAAAACTTCCTTCACCGATATTGATCGGCGATAAAACGTATTGAAATCCCAATTCATCTTAGAGATCATACGCAAGAAATTTATACTTTTGAATCAAGTAACAGTCGAAATATTTTTGAAAGCAACTATTAATGAACTCGCAAACTGCCAGTTATGTGAAATCTACAGCGAATGACAGATAATGGCAAATAGATTATACGTCTAAAAGTGATCGCCATTTAAACTAAAACACATTGATAAAAATTACTGTAAGCAGAATGCGCTTAGCATTATAATGCTGAACTCTGTCCTATAGTGAAATACACGAAATATTTAAGGTTAAGTATCCTTTGCAAATTTGACAACTTTGAAACAACTTTTATTTAAAATCCCTTCCACTCTAAATTGAAAGCAAACCTGTCCCAATATATTCTAATTACATTAATATTCAAGAAGCAAATACATAGTCAATTAATCTTATGCTGTTCTTTGACGACTGCAATTTTTGTAGTAATGTCAATAAACAAGTTGTCTTTGTTACATGACTGATTTTAATATATTATAAGGGTCGTACAAATGCAAATGAAAATTATTTTATCCAAAGTGTATTATAAGGAATTTAAAAATATACTCTCCAAATGCGTTAAGGCATTTATCCCACTGTGTAACAAGGCGTGTAATTCTTTTCCAAAACCTCTTCCTTCACTTCATCGTCCGACTGAAACCTGCGGCCTTTCAGATGTTTCTTGAGATCCCCAAACACGTGAAAGTCATATGGGGATAAGCCAGGGCTGTAAGGTGGATGCTGCATTGTTTCACAGTTGAACCTTTTGATGAAGTCTACCGTTGCTTTCGAGGTGTGAGGACGCACGTTATCGTGGAGAAGAAGCAATCCTTCTATAAGAAGTCCAGGACGCTTGCATTTGATGGCCACGCGCAGTGCCTTCAATATTTCCTCATATCGTGCTGCGTTAACTGTGGTGCCTTTTTCAAGAAAGTCAAGTAAAATCCGGCCTTTGCGATCAAAAAACACGGTTAACATCACCTTCCCCGTGCTGTTTGCGATTGCTTTTGATTTTTTCGGGGATGATGACCCATAATGCTTCCATTGACGACTTTGACGTTTGCTTTCGGGCTGGAAACGAAAGCACCAAGTTTCATCCCTTGTAATGATTCTGGAGAGAAAACTCTAGCGAGTCAAATGTTGCAGGGACATGGTTATTCGAACTCCAGGTTGTTCTGAGGTCAAATGAAGCGGGACCCATTGTGCACAGATTTTTCTGTAGTGCAGATGGTTCCTGATAATGGAGTGAACAGTTCCACGACTAAGGCCAGTTTGAGCAACACGACATCGATTGCACTCTTCTGTTTTCCTTTAAGACAGCATCAATTTTGGCTTTGGAATCATCCGTGATGGCGTGGTTTGCTTGTCCAGGTCGTTGATCATCTTGCAATGATGACTGTCCCTCCGAAATCTCTTGCTTCATGCCCAAACACGAGTGAAGGTTAGGCAGTCATTTCCATAGATATTCTGCATATGACGATGAATTTCAGAAACGTCACAGCGCAGTTACGTTTGTTTAGTCACGACGTTTAATCAATCAGAATTTATAATCTTAAAAGGGACCACAATTGATCATAATTTTTATGGGTGCATGATTAATTGGCTGGCTGCAAATTTAAAGATTCTCAGCAATTTTTCATTTATTTAATTATTATCCAGCTTAATTTTTGCCATGTAATGGCAATGTAAAAATACAGGGCAATTCCAAAGACAAGTGTTTTCGATATGGCAACCTAGTAATGGAAAGGGTTTTGCTTCCTCAGCTTCAGCAAGTGCGAGTCATAGATAACGGGTTTTTTGTTTAAGCGGAAATCCACAGATCGGCCTCATATCTGATGAAAACGCCCAGCGTGCTCGGAGGAATTTCCTCCGCAGACCAAGAAATCATATTGAACACCTGTAAATCACCATTTCGAAACTTGGCGATATGCTGAATATTTTGTACTTTACTGTACGTCTATGCGTTTATTTTAATTACAAATACAGCATTTTGAAAATCGAATACGGAGTTTTGAATCCCTTGTACCACATACCAGCACAGTATACTGTGTCTTTGGGAATTACTGATCTAATATTAGTCTACAAAAACCACTGATACACTTACCTTAAAGTGGCTGACAACGCAGGCATACTGGTTAAAAATGTAAAGAGCATAAGAAAGAAAGCTATGCTCAGGAATGCAGGAAGAAGAACGCACGAGCTCTGACACATGTCGCCCGTCGCCATGATAGTCATCTCTTGGCCACCAATGGTCACATTGTTCCCGGAGCCTCTAACGCAGCTGCAGTTCGAATACCACTAAATTCAAAGAAACTGACATTAGGAAAACTCACTCTTGCAAGTTTTATTAATATTGTATCTGGCGCGCCAAGAAAGATCGAAAAATAGAGATTTGAAAATCATTCTAGCGTGAAGTTGTAAGTTGATCTGAGGCAGTACTATATAGCGTATGTATTTCTGTCAATACCTTATTATGTTCCTCTTGATGCATGACGGTGCAGCCAGCAAAGCATGGCGAATAGTACATAATATTATCGACGCCACATACGGGGTCATAACGATCTTCTCGACAGTTGCACGACACCGAACAACTATCTGTAAGCGTTGTCGAAAGATTGCTGTGGAAACGAGAAAATAAAATGAATAACGCACATATTTAATGCTATCAAATATTAAAGCAGAACAAATATAACACTTTTATTAATTTCCCAAAACCTGAAAAGCAAACAAGGTGGTTATAATTAGAAATTTCCTATTTCACTATCTAGACAGGAAGCTATATATACCACGGATACCAAACTCGGTAGATATAATGTCCAGATTTGGGCCACAAGATTTGCATGATTTTTGGTTATGGGGCTGCTTGAAAGACAGATTCTAGGGGAACGCTCGCACATGTGCCGATATGAAAAAAGGACCTGGACACTGATAGGCACTATATCGAGCAAACTTAGCAATCTGACGGATGCTACGTCCATAAAAACCAGGAATTTGTTGGATATCGCAACGCATTAAAAGTGTTTCAATGGAATTGCTTATTCATTATTTCGCTTCCCCGTGTTCTTGGCAATGTTCACATTACGGCTCCAATTCGTGCAATCTCTCGTTTTCCACAGAGAAAGTTTGATTATAACCATGTACATTCATTTTGAAGTTGAATATTTAGAAAAAAAAAATTCCTAAATTCGAGCGAATAGAAAATTATTTTCAAATTATCCCATTTCTACATGTAGCCGGTATCGAATTAATCGCTGCCGCCATCGAGAGCATCGTCTTCAAATTTGCACATTTTAAAGCTGAATCGATGCTCAAAGCTCATAACCCGACGTTTCGTGTGTAATTTATCGCTTATGGTCAATTTGTTGCGGTGCTTGCGCATTCTAGGTTTCCGATTTTAATTGGGTAACCAGTCTTCTTTATCAGACTTTATAGTGACAGTTTATCATGTTGTGGTTAAATCCATGACAAATTCTGAAGAGAACCTAAACGATGAATTCTAAGTTTCCCCTTAATACATTAATTAAAGTAATATAGGCAAATTTCACGTTACACTTGGGATTTATTTTATAAACGCTTAAAACTGAACTTCAAGAAAATGTCAAATCTTTTATAATAATAAACGTAATAATTTATAGGAATCTTAAGATTCATTTTTCGTCTTATTTTAAATTTTAACAGATATTATCTATAGATTTAACTAATTTCTTACGTTCTTCCCTCTACAAAATTGCTTAAAAGTTTTTACCTCTGGTCTGTGCATCCAAACATTTTTTTAAAATTCCATTAAATTTAACGAAGTGCAGAATTTATGAAAATTAGACTCAATACCACTTATTTTAAATGCTCTTAGTTTTCATATTGGTCACATATTAAGATTGTATAAGAGATTTGCAATGATCTTTTAAGATTATACAGGGTGTTTCTAAATTATCTCCCCTATTATACATGTTTATTACTCAAAAACTATTATAGATTTTAACGTGATTTTTTTTTATTCACAAAGAAAAACTCAAGAAGTTTCTTAGCCTCGCGTTAGTTGATAAGGAAACACGCGGTTGGCGCATGGTACCATTGTTGGCGCGTTGTTCCATTTTGCGCGAGACTCAGTAAACAATGGCGTGTTCAAGAAAAAGCTCAATGCGTGTTATGGCTTGCGGAATTTAAGTCAATGATTACAGTTCAGAGAATGTTCAAAACAAAATTTAAAAAGAGAAATGCTATGGCATGAGAAATTTTTAAACACAGGCAGCCTGTTACACAAAAACGGGAAAAAGGGATCCGTAGGCTAGAGTTTCAACACTGAAGCCATCATTCGCTTCTTACGCTCTGAGATCAGTGCATCATTATCAAAGACAATTATGTGTACGTCAAATATTCTGTACTTAATATATTCTGTAATTAAAATATTCGTTAGATATAACCGTAGTCTCCTTTTCATTTGGGCACACCTTTTATTTTGATGATTAAAAAATATTTTGTTTGTTAGTTTTATTGCTCTCAACTCAAACATGCTAAACTGATATTACTTTCCCACAACCTGATACATTTATACCGGTGGACGTGACGCCATATTATTTCAGTGATTAATTCACTTGCACCGTACACAATTTCATATCGTTACTTCAACAGGCATCTTCGTCCACCACTGCGAACGAACTAAGATGCGAGATGAGAGTTTCTGTACCTACTTGTCATGGACACCTGATGTCCGCTGTCCAGGAACGTTAATCAAACGAAAATGTTAACCCTTTTAAAAATTTAAATTTTGAAAACTTTTATACTGGGTTTATATTGCCACCGAAAATGAATCAATGTTTCAAATTTGGAGTCGTCTGAACAACGGTAAGTAGACTAAAAATTTATTCAAAGATTTGACCCAACCAACTAAAGAAACGTCAATTGAATAAAAACTTTGCAAAAATGTCATTTTCATATATTACGCTATATGTTGACGACAAAAGCAGCACAGCCGATGATATACAACCAAATTCATCTAACTCTAAAGATGAAGTGAACGGGGGAACAAATTTCACGGATGTCAGAAAACTCCGCTGAGAATTCCTTCAATTTCTGGTGGTTAATTTATCAGAAACTAACCACCACCTCTAGCATCATCGGATATGGATCCATTCGCCCATATTCCCACAAGACAGCAGCAATAAGATACCACCTCATTAATAGAGCATTGACATTCCCACTATTCGAACAAAAACTGTAACAGGAAATCACGTATAGCAAAGAAAATGGGTATCTCCATAATGCCATTAGAATTTTAATTAAATAACGTAAAACCAAGTAAAATTTAATGTAAGTTCTTACACGGTATAAAGATATATAAATTGTATTCTAATTATTTATATTACTATACTTATTAGAAATTCTGATACTTTCTATTTTTATTGTTAAGAAACACAAGGATTAAGATTACTTACTTCGATAGATATGATGTATTGATTCCTGCAAAAGGAATATTTGGACAATTCATAAGGAAGACTAGAGTCAGGGCGAGAGCACAAAATGTAAAAATGATGCACATTTTTATAATTCCAGCACAAAGCAAGCGAAACCTCTTTACTAAGTATCCTCCTAAGAACGTGCCACCGCCACCAGCCGGAACAGTTACTATACCTGCAAAGTAAAAAAAAATATTGCAGAATTTTTAGAAATTTCAAAAGCAATTTAAAGTTATTTATAATGGAGAATTTACATTGCATTTTTCAAATAGAAACTAACAGATTTGATAAAAATTTTAGAAATTAAACAAATTTAAGGTCAAAAATTAAATCGAATTCGATATTGTGCTAATTATTTCCCTACTTGGCAACATACAAGCGAATTAAAGCATTGTCGACGATTTTGCAATATTCTCTAAATAAAACCAGTTTTACAAAAGGATAAAAATGCTATTTTGAAATAAAAGATTTCACCCTTAAGTTTAATTAAAGAGTGAATTTCACCCTATTTCGGAATCACGTTCGACCATTCTATAAATGCAGGTTGCAGACGTTTTTTTTTTTTCTTTTGTCTGTTGGAATTTGAAAATGTACTTTTCAATGAAACCTTTTATTCGGTAATACATGAATAAATACAAGGAATTTAAACCAAGTTGCTTAGTAAACGCATTGGATTTCTTCTTAATAGTTTTAATTATTTTACAGGCTGTCTCAAAAAATGTACTAACTTTTTTTTTCAGATGTAACTAATGTATTTTCAGCAAGATGGAGCACCTCTCCACTACCATCACGATGTAAGAGTTCACCTCGATGCAGCTTATCCCAAACACATGGATTGGACGAAGGAGTAGCATTGAATACCCTGCGCGTTCCCCATACCTCACGCCAATGGACTTCTTTTTATGGGGATACCTCAAGAACAGAGTTTATCGCACAAAACCAAGAACAATTGATGCATTGAAATTGGAAACTGAAAGAATGTCGCGATATTCCAATGAACTTTCATTGGTGCGCGTTATCAGCTTAGTCTGGACAATGACGGTCATCAATTTGAACATTTGCAAACATGATTCTTTAATTACATTTGTCTTCTGTAATTCAAGCCTTTAAACTTGTCTCTATGTTCATAAATAATGTTTTTATAGTCATTCAAAGAGTTAGTACATTTGAATGACACCCTGAGACACCCTGCATTTTTTATGCTTTTTGTTTTTCTTTCTGGTTTTCAATATGCAAAAAGTGGTTATCAGTTCCTTAAATAAAACTGTGTAAACTTATATAAATATACCATTAGTCTAATCTTACCGACTAGTAGAGCGGCCCAACTGGCAACCACACCGAACTGTGATTCGATGTACTTAGGTAAGAACGCTGCGAACCCATTAAGCAGTAAAGCTAGAAAGAGAATTTTGAATATTTTAAATTAAGTTTAAATTATTTTGCATCTTAGTTTTAAAAAAATGGCTATTAAATTATTCAACAATTCACATTTATACAATAATAGCACAATAATGGTCTTTTCCACATTAATTTTGTTATTTGTTTAATGAGTGAGATTTATGTAATGATAGTTACGGTTAAATTACTCTTACACGGACAATAATTAAGACGAACCATTTTTTTAACTTTTGGTTAAAATAGTGAAGATGCTAAAATCACCTTCACTCCTTCCTCTCGTAGTTAAAAACAGTTTCCAAACCTATATATCGTCGAAAAATAATTATTGAAAAAGCATTCTGACAAAAAACCCAAAACATCAAGGAAATATGCAGTCGACACGAAAGCTGATACATGGAATGTGCATGTATAAAGAAGAACTGATTAGACTTTCAGAATTATTAGATAGGAAGCGTTACACAAACTGAGTAAGTCTGTACGGCATGGATACAATCCGTAACTTAACATTACTTGGATTTCTAACCTTGCCGAAGGGTGTTCTGATGTATTGCTAATCATCTCTAACGGAAGCTAATTCGTTGAAATTCAATTCCTTTTATTTCCTGTGCTTAACAGGCTGACCAAAACTTTGTGCCTAAAAGCAAGGATATAATCTCTGGAGAGACGTACTTTGTGTGGCAGAGCTATATCTTGTCGAAAAGTAAGCCCTAGGTGCCGCGAATGAACCGACAGAACTGATCGTAGAAGGTCCTCAACATGTTATTGTGCTGTGAAGGTGTCACGGAGGACTATCAACGAGATCTGGCCATCAAACGAAATGGCACGGTTTCAGGACGAAAACTCCCTGTTGATCAGGACTGGTCAGGTGGCGTGCAGCAATATGGGCGGAGACCTGCAATGGCCGGAGAGAATCCAGTCAGTTCTGGGAAATTTCGTTCATTTACATATGCCATAGAAAGGCAATTCATGTGAACCTTTATTACGGTCAGTTTAATTTGTCGGGATGCGTCGATTTCTTTTGTCAAAGACTAACTTCCGAGGTGGAAAAGCGATCGAGAAATCAAGCAATGATAATAGAGTAAATTTTTAAAGAAGTTTTCTTAAAATTTGAAGAAATAATGTTACATTCATTCAAAAAACGGAGGATTGTAATTAATGGAATAAAAATAATACATTTATTTTTCAATTAGAAGTCAAGTTTTTTCTTTGATTGAAAAAAAATTGTAATAGATTTAATCGATTACCTAATTACCTATCAAAAGTTATGATTATAAGGATTTTAATATTTCACACCATTTTTAATTTGCGATGACGGGTGTGGGATGGTTTCGAGAAAAGTTCTTTTCTAATGTTTACTGCAACAAAATAAGTTCAAAATTAACTACTCTTAAGAAGCAGACTTGATTTAGGAATGAAGACCATATTAGAGCTAAAATTTTAATATATACTACAGACTATATAAACATAAGGGCCCTTTAAATATATGCAAGTTTTTCATTTCAATCATTTGCTATGTTCATAAATACATAGTGACCACTGAGAACACCACCCATTCTAACTTAGAAGTCTCCTTATGTAAATCACGACGATATAATAGCAATATGTTAATGAGCTAAAAGTTTGTACTGTAATGGGGGTCTGGGATACAGGGTAATATAGTGCAGCTACCATCTGAAGCCAAAGTCAAGTTGCTGATTCCATTGTTACAAAGAGTTTTGTCTTCCACATTTCTCTACTACAAGTAACGCACTGTCAAAACAGCCCATTTTAATAATTACGTGATTGAAGATCGATTTACTGCAATACACGATAGAACGGTAATATATCGCCCCCTTCGAGATCGAACTTAGAAGCAGCAAACAGTATGTTGTTTGTATTATTATTAACTTTGAACGAGTTCGAATCTGGCTTAACGCAGATGCAAGAAGACTCTGCTTGAGTATTTCGGAAACTAATAACATCTTCAGCTTTTCAGAAGCAACACTATCTTGGTATTCAGAGAATACCGATACAAAGGCAAAACTATAAGCGATAAGCGCAACTATGGCCGGGAAAAGTTGCCAACAGAAGTATACAAAAAAAATCACGACCGAAAGCATAATACGACGATCGTTGTCCTTGATTGGTTTTGCCTGCATGCGACCACCCGTACTATCACAAAAAAAACAAAAAAAAACAAAAAAGCAACAGGAAATCTCGACTAACAAGGGGACCGCACGGACATGTAATCACGGATTTCGTTGAAATTTTAAGTCAATCTACAACATTAATATACCTTCTGTGTCAAAGGATTTGACTCAAAGGCTTTTTATTTAAAATTTTACTTTTATTATTGTTGTGCCAGATAAGCCAAGTGGGAAAAAAGATATACAATTTAACAGTGGTTAACGTCAAGTTCTGCGAATATACTGGTCCGAGTTCGATTCTTGTAGTATTGAAATGTTTTTTTTCATTTTTTCCCCCATAAATTTTCCATTTTTTTTTTCATTTTTTTGTATGTTTTTCGCCATTATTATTTGTTTGCTCTTTGCATAATAACATTCACATACATAAGCTAAATTTTTTCAATACTGTCAATAGATCTTTATAGTTTCTTTTATATTTCACACGCTACGGCAATGATCGTCCGTGAAAATATTGTACAACGCATTTTGCATTTTATTAACCTGTGACAGTGCTTATGTACGTGAATGTTATTATGCAAAGTGCAAACAAATAATGGCGAAAAAAAATGAGGGAAAAAATGGAAAATAATGGGAAAAAAATTCAAAAAAAAATTCAATACTACAGGAATCGAACCCGGACCAGTATCTCTACAGAATTTTCTCATGCTTCAAGCTACTTAAATATTGCTGTAAATCAGTGCAGCCTTTTATGCTAGCTTTCCTCGATGGAGATTTCCACTTTCAACACTACAATGCACACACCTTACTGAAGTGGTCTCAGATTGGTTCAACGAACATGACTTACTTCCAACGTACTTCATTGGCTGGCTCAATCATCTGATGTCAATCCGATAGAGGTTTTGTGGAACGGATGTCAATCCGAAGTGGAAAAATCCATTCAAGGCCTACAGATGTCGCCATCCAATTCGAACCAATTAAGGAGTTTTATAATGATAGCCAGGGCCGTAGCCAGGACGTTATCTTGGGGGGAGGGGGGGGGGGGGTCGATTTT
>JAHWFO010026984.1:397985-426983 GCA_023313115.1 Rhysida immarginata
TCAAATTACCCGATAGATTTTCATGGATTCGGTTTCCTTAAAAGATCTCATGTAAGACGACCGAGAACACTTTCTGGAGATTATGAAAAACATATCAAGAGGAGTGGAACAGAATGGCGTTGCTGTTCTCCGTAGAAGCCTCTTACAATGGAAACTAAGATGTCGAAGATGTCAAGCAATTGCTAGAAGAAAGTGTCATCACATATCACAACAGGTGGTGGAGAAATGGATTCCAATAGACCTACAGTAAGCGTATTCTCGTCATCATAAACATGAAACAATCCTCCGTACTCCAAGTGTATTTTTTTTTAACTTTTTTTTGCGATTTCTCTAAATGGTTGAAGAAATTAGATTTTCAAGGTAAGTTTATATTTTGGGTTAAGATTATTGAATCTACCGTTCACATGCAGTTTATTACCTATCACTGTTTATCCAAGTGTTATGTAGTCATTAATAAATTATAAAAATTCTTTTAAAATTTATTATTGTAGAAACCTACGGTTTATAGTTTATTGTTATATTCAATAAACATTTCAATGATTAGCTATATCCAAGCTTAAAGTATTTTAATCTTAATATATCCAATACCTTTCTGATATCTGATAAATAATATAATTGATACGAGTCGGGTACAGATATATGAAGAGATTGTAAATAATTATAAAACACACTTACTCTGCTGGATCTCTTACACCTATATCAGTGTAAATTTTAAGAAACTGTCCTCCCAATAAATAACCAACGGCTGGGCCAATAACAGCCATGGCATAATAAATACCTAAATAAGAAAAAAAAAACTGGCTTAAAAAGGCTCTCTTTAATATTTCTATTTCAAAATCGTTAAAATAACCTTTCTATAAAACGTTTGTAATATAAAAAGACTTTTTCAACGTAAATATTTTAATTAGATAAGCTGTTGTCTACCCGCGCCTTTCATCTTGCATTAGTTTTCTCGGCCATTCTTCACCCTTAATGGAGACCGCGATAAGCTTTCGCCCTCCTTTCTTCCATTATCAAGAAAATGAACCCTGCTAACCGTCTCCCATTTCTGTTTAAGTCAAAGTGACAAGGGGAATCTATCTTAAGCTGAATTCTTTGTCAAAAAGTGAATTTAAAGTTAAGGGATTTGATTACGATAGAAGAAAGCTGTTATCCGAAAAAACTCGCCTTAAAGCGAAGTAAAGCATCGAAATTACATTCCTGATATCAAGAGATTTATTTTCCATCAAATACCAATTTAATTAATATATTTCTTGAAATATACGCAAAATAAAAGATGCAAATACATTTTAGAACTTAATATTCTATCTTTTGAATCTTTATTACATCAATGCAGTCATCATTAGAACGACAGGAATAAAAACCGCATCAAAGGTATTTTGATCGGATCGGCAATTTATATTGACGTTTTTATATTTATGCAGTTACGTACTTGTTTATCTTTCAAATATTGATTGAACGAGTTCTTTCTCGATATCGAACGTAAAAATTTATAAGTACCACTGTGCACTTTTCATGACTCAAAGTCAAGATCAAACTTCAAACTCGAGATTCAAAAGAAGAAAAATCCAATAAGTTTATCGTTGCGAAAACTGTAAAAAGTTTGTCATAAAAAGTTGATACAAGACATGGGCAATGCCCACGAATTTTCTTCAGAGAATGAGAGTATGATAAAAATAAACAAGTTCGCCTATAACCATGATTATTTTTTGTCATTTCAGTGTTTATTATTCATTCATTTTCCTTATGGGGAATTTCCAAAACGCTTCAGATTTTCTTAAACTTTCTCAAATCAAAAAATATAAATAATCATCATACAATCATATAAAATATTAAACTAAGACTCCACAATTCAATTTTTACGATTACTTCGATTTAAAATTAAATATTTTGAAAATTTTCTTTTAATCCAGAGAATAAATTAGTGTATTATAATAGTGAGAAGATACACTTCACGTATTTGCAAGTAAAACTATTTGAATTTAATGAAAACTGATATGTTGTCATAAACAAGTTCCTCCTACCATAAAAATACATATAATAATTGGTAATTGGTTCGGTTATTTAGGTCATTTGCGCCATTTTATCAGAGATATTTTAACATGTGGTGTACTTCGAAAATAGATTCTTTTTCTTGTTTCATTTACAAGTCAAAATCAAAAATCTGTGGGCAACATTATTTTTAAGTTAATGGTTTTCTTTATTGAGCTGTAGATGAGCAATTATCAAGACCTACAACTATGAAATATATAAGACGGATTGTTTATTCGAATATCATGCTTGGTATAAAAAATAAAAAAAAAATATATTAAAATAAAAAGGCACAAAATAATCAAAGCCAGTGTCAAAATACTGTGGACACAAAACAAAAATCATAATATTGTGGACACTGCTAGTTTTAATGTAAAATTTATTCTCTATGAGGTAATTTCCATAAAAATCAGTTCAAAATTGAATTACAGGTTTATACATTACTTAAGAAAAGGGCTTCAACAAAAGCAATACCAATCGAAATTCGTGAACGCATTATTGAATGCCATAAACACAAAAAATCAATCAGAAAAAAATTGCTACGAAATTTAAAATATCAAAAAGTGAACCAGTTTAAAACAGTCGGCAATGTTGAGATTAAGAAGCCAACAGGGCGAACTAAAACAACTAGTCGTGATGATAGAATGTTCAAGGAAAAATGTTCTATCATCAAGAAAAATAGATTAGCTCAAGAACCAGAACTGACTCAACAGAGGTCAGCCAGCATCGGGAAAACTGTATCAGTATCCACCACATACCGCCGTATCCATCAACTTGGGTATAAATTTTATATTCCTAAAATAAAACCATTTCTCACAAAGGTGCAAAAGTATAAACGTGTGAAGTAGGCAAAATAGCGGGCTGATTGGCCTATTGAACAATGAAACAAAGTGGTATTAATCCACATTTCAACTTTCTGTGGGTAACCGAAGTGGGGAAAGAAGTGGTGAGAAAAAGGAATGAGGGTAATAATTCTAATTGGATAAAAAGAAGTTTAAGTTTCCAGCGTCATGCATGGTCTGGGGTTGTGTAAGTGCCAAAGGGACTGGAAAATTACATTTCATTGATGGAACTATGAATGCTGAGAAAAATGTAAGCGTTTTGGCAACCAGCCTTCTTCCATTAATCGCCTCATTTCGCCTTGGTCGTAGCAGCATCTTTCAGTCAACCAAGTAATGGCAAGAAAACGAGTGAATTTATGGAATGGCCTGCGAATTCTCTAGACATGAACCCTATAGAGAATATTTGGGGAAATTTGAAAAGTGAAGTGAAAGAAAGCTGGACCGACAACAATGGATGAATTAAGAGTTCAGGTGCAGGATGCATGGAATAAAATAACACCAGAAATGTGCAGAAAGCTGGTATCTTCCATGCCACGAAGAATAACTGCACTTCTTAAGGCACATGGAAATGCCGCTAAATACTGAGTGTGCATTGTGCAGCTAAAATAGTATTGTCCACAGTATTACGATCTTTGGTTTTTGTGTCCACAGTATTTTGACACAAGCTTTGATTATTTTGTGCCTTTTATTTTAAGTTGTGTTTAATATATTTTTTTAATTTTTATATCAAGCATGGTATTCAAATAAACAATCCATCTTATGTATTTCACAGTTGTAGATCTGATAATTACTTATCTCCAGCTCAATAAAGAAAACCAATTATTTAAAAGTAATGTTGTCCAGAGATTTTTGATTTTGACTTGTATTGCAACTTTTCTTCTTTACTATCACGAAAATGGGTCTATAACATTTCTGTATAGGCGAAAATTCGGCAAACGACTATTCGTTAGATGACAGTTCTGTGGACGATAATTTAGTTAAGACGACAATTAGGTGGACAGGTAATTAAACAATGAAAATGTAAATTTTAACTCTTCAAATAAGATATTAACCCCCCTCCCCTCCCCTCCAATAGCGGAAGCCCAGAGTTCATTTTTTTTTTATCCGCACTTTTTAACCCCATTTTTTTTTTTTTTTTTTTTTTTTTTTTACATAAACATCGATTTTTTCAAATGTAGTACAGGGTGTCCGTAAAGTCTCTCCGCAGTAGAAAATGACAATTTCCATCGAAAGTCAGTCTGAGATGGAAACCGCAAAAATGCGTACTTTCAACATCACCTGTACACTTGTGCTCCAACAACAATGCATCATTCCTAACGTAGATAATGTGCTACATTTTCCCGTTTATTGGATTATTGCTTTTGTTTTTCGGGTTATTGCGGAGAGACTTTACGACACCCTGTATTTAGAAAATGTAAATTAGCTCTTCTTTCCTTTCTCATCATTTCCATTCGCTTGATATACCACATGCCATATGTTGACTTTTGAAAACGTTAGTAGTTTTAAAAACCACGTGACCACTACCCCCACAATTCTAGGAGAATCTGGCCCAAACTTCAAAATAATGTGGATCTTGCCTAGAGGAATCTGCATACCAAATTTCACTCCTTTACATACCTATATACTATACCCCTCTGACTCCTATCCCGTAAATGCAACCACATTGCGTCAATCAAAACCAAACTAAATAGTAACATGCCCTAATTAGGTTATATTCCAAATTTCGACTTTCTATGTCACAAAATGTAGAAAATATAAAGGGGACAGAAGGCCATGGTGAAACTAATTAGTACCTTCATTCTTCCGCTACTTAATAGCAAAAGTTATTTAAGGAGTTTAAAATTGATTTGAATAATTTATATACCGGGTGTTTCAAAAATGACCGGTATATTTGAAAAATCTAAACGGGCAGCGATAGAAAGACACCGTGAACTAGTTTCGAAAGTTTGTCTGCCTGAAAATTTACTGTTGTCCCAAGCATATTGCAACAAACGGTGCATTTCTATCGCTGCCCGTTTAGTTTTTATTGATTTTTCAAATATACCGGTATACCGGTCATTTTTGAAACACCCGGTACAATCTTTGTTGAGAAATTATGGAAAGGAAAACCAATAATTTATGCAAATTCCCCAAACTTACTTTTATTTCACGTATTCGCATTTCGACGATACACAGTTTGTTGAATTTGTGGTTTTTCCTTATACATTTTCACCATTATCGGCTTTCCACAGTTTCTTGGCATTATCGGATTTTATTAAAATCCTTCTTACAATTTCATCATCCCAATAAAAAACATTGCAGTCATGTAGCAGTTCATCAGATGTTGAATACAATTTCAGCAATAATTTCTTTTTGTTGGTAGAAGTAGTTTTACCTTTTTAAACTTAATTTTTAACGTGTTATTTCGCGATTTACTCGCATTCAGCATAACAAAAACCTTAAGTTCACTGATATTTATTTCAAAAAAATAAGCAAATTTTCAATTGTCATCTTTACTGAATCAAACTGGCGTCCATGGAATTATCATCCAATAAATAGGGCTATAGGCAGGACCATAAACTTTTCTTTCCATTCCGTCAAACTATGAATTTTATCTTTCAGGAAAAATTTAGAAAGACTTTAGATTAGGTATTGGCATTTTTGTTCTCTAGATTAGGTATTGGCAGCACTGAATGCGCCATTATTAATCATAATCTAAAGCAGCGTTTCTCAACCTTTTTTTAACTGCGACCCAAAAATTTGTACAACTAACGCGACTAAAATGTTGTACATACAAATTATTTATCGCTAGTGTTCATATAATTTTTCCTATCATTTCGCTACTCAAAAGGGTGAGAAATGGTGATCTAAAGTGTCTGTGCGTTCAGAGTGGTAGATTATTGTCTTTGTCTGGTACTGATATATCCATCTAATACGAGTCTCTATTGTCAGACAACAATGATATACAGGGTGAGACAAAACTGTTACCCTCCTCTCTATACAGTTTCAAAACTAGTGGAAATGCAACAAATCTGTTGCAGGTAACATACAAACCAAATGGTAACATACAAACTAAATAGTAAGGTAGGTGGTGTTAAATTTGACCTCTGACCTCGAATTTTGTAACTTGCAATTTTAACTTTGTAACCGTTACAGGTAAAGAAAAATTCCATTTGTACAGTTGTGAGCTCAAAACGCTGATTTTAACAAAAAATAAACCACTATAACAAAATGAAATTTCAGTGCTCAAGCTACATTGATTTTTATCAATGAATGAAGTGCTCAATGTGATGTCCTGCAGCATTGCATAACTGTGCACGGCATTTCACAGATATCCACCGCATTTAACATCATGATAAGTGTTATGTCTGTACAAGCCTGCTGAATTCGTTCTTTCAAATCATTTACTGACGCTGGTACAGTGGCATACACCTTGTTCTTGATGTATCCCCAAAGAAAAAGATCAAGTGGTGTCAAATCAGGCCAACTTGGTGGCAATGAACTGAACCCCCTCGTCCAATCCATCGATGAGGAAACATGTCATCCAGTCGTTGAAATTTTTCTCTATCTGTAACGCTTACAAGTAACAAATTGCAAGGTTCAAAATTCGAGGTCAATTTGAAATCCTTATTCTGAATATTCACATACAGAAAGTTCAACATTTCATCAAAAAAGAGCCCGAGCAACGCCGGGTAAAACAGCTAGTTGTCTATAATTTTTAAGCAACGCACTGTAAAAATATAAAACTGCAAGTTCTTACCAACCACCATTGTTTAGCCCCTACCTAACTTCCCATATGTTGCCTGCAACAGATTTGTTGCATCTCCACTCGTTTTGAAATTGTATGGGGGGGGGGGGGTAACGGACACTTGACTCACCGTGTATATCGGGGAAGTAAGATACAACTCTTGCCTATTAATTTTCTTGCGATTCTAAATGCTATAGGAATATCTTTGTAATAGTTTTCAATAAAGTGTCATTTTAATATTTATTTTAATCTTTATTCTCACCTATATAAACGGAAGACATTTTGGTAGAAACGCTTTCATCGAGAAAAGCGACTCCAAGAGTGTAGAGAGGCGATGCTCCAGCACCGTGCAACATTTGGCCAAGAATGAAAACGTATTTGTACTGTGACAGCTTGGCTATGGTTCCGTCATCACACGAGAGTGACGACATAGTCTCATTGCCTAAAAGGCAAAGATTCTCGTTTTCAACGTTGAACGTATAAATTCCGCTGGCGAAGTGGGGAATCGTGAAAACGAAGGAACCAACGCCGATGAGCAAAACACCAAGTCCCAGCCAGCGGGGCTTACAACCCATGCCGCCGAAGTAAGAGACGGGAATGAGGCAAATGAACGAGGCGATGTCGTACCCGCCAGCAATCAATCCAGTTTCCGTGCTGCGCAGGTCGAATCGCCTTTCGATGGTAGTAATGACAACATTTACAAACCCATTAACCACCATGCCTTGTAAGGCGCCAGCCCAACAAAGGCAGAAGAGCACCCAGCGGGCCGTGCGGAAACCTTGTAGGCAACCCGGCTGACAGCTCCTCCAACCGCAGGGGCCACCGAGGTCATCCTCGTCGTAATCGTCTTTTGCCAAGGCCATTTGACTGGCTCCATCCATGAATTCGGACTCCATAGCGGCACTGTCTTGCCCGATACTCGTCCACGAAGATGTCGTTGGGGATTCCAACTTTTCCGGACCATCATCGTTAACTGGCTTGGACGACAGCTCCAAAGGAGCCATGCCATTAGAAACATGAACCCCAGAGTCACTCGCTTTGGGACACGGACCTCGCATTCCCAACTAATGACACATTAGGATTAGCACAAAACTTTCCGGCAACTCGAAATCTGCAACGAGACAAAAAGGAGAAAAAAAATCAAATTAACATATCAAGGTAAATAAATCTAAAAGTAATTTTCATGAAAAAATTTGCGAATCCTATTTGAAAGTGCTGGCTCATCCTTAAATTTTAAGATGCATTCATTTCTCTGGATTTCTCAGCAATTGTAGGGATTTTCCAAAAAATTTCTAAAATATTTTTATTATTTTGGATAATATTAATGCGTCAGGGATAACGATTCTTCACGTTAAAATTACACTTTCCTGGCCTATTTGTAAATATGTAATAATTCTTTAAACGACTATGCAAAAAAATGTAAGTGCGGAATAAAATGCAGCATTTTATTAAAAAATTTTTTTGTTTGTCAATCAATACTCGGAATTAGAAAGAAACGCCCAATGACAAGAATCCAAATCGCGGGAAAACAGCACGCCTTGTTTTCTCAAAGATATGAAGTATTAATTTTGAAGAAAAAGGGGTGGGCGGAAGAAAAAATATATGCAGTCTTCCAAATAGATCCGAAAACTTTTACACCTTCATATAGTAAATCAACCTCGCCATATTAACAAACACTACGAAGATTTTCGAGTCGTAATCAAGGAGAAAAAAAAAATGGAGAAGACGAAGACCGTCACCAAGGGACAAAATAGTGTTCTCTCACTCTAATGGCCCGTTTGATTCGAGCAAGACAAGTGGCGCTCTCAAGTCATTCATCACTGTCTGCTCAACTCAACGACCCAAAAGATTAATTTTCACTTCTTTTTCACTAAAGAAACCGAGTCCCTCAATAAAGGAGGAAAAAAAAATGTCCAATTTCGACGCCGGAAAAACTATGAAGAATTGATAGATAGAAAAAAACAAGATTGGACTTCTGCAAACAGACCGATTTGCGACTGACAACATTTGCTAGAGGGAACATCAATTCGCTTTATTCCCCCCCCCCCTTCCCATTCTAACTCATTTCTTTAATTCCAACGCTGCCATTGATTAATGTGTTATGTTTTTCCTTTCCTAAAGACAGTTTTTATTGTACTTTCTCATTTGTTTAAGGATAAGTTCTTTTTTGATATTAAAAGCCTTCTTTCATTCGATCAATATGATAGGACTTGTTTTTCCAATGACAAAGCACAAATTTACGTTAACTCTATTTGTTGAAAAATCGTTTATTTTCACTATCGATATATAGATTATATTTAAATGATTGCTTATAGCCAATTTATAAAAAAAACAAACGTAAATACACCAGTATGCATTAAGATTTAACACAATAACAACTGACATTAATTCTAATTAAACTTTCCATATCGACTTAATTGTATTAATATTTTATCGTCTTGTTCACATGTCTAGTTACCTTGATTTGCATTTGTTTCAAATATACAAAGGCTCCGAAAAGAGGATCGATCAATCCGAGTGTCAACATACATCGTAGGTTCATTGGTTCATCACAACTACATTTTGAATTAAGTGATTTATTCATACTACTGTAATACTATTCTCTCAGTACGAACAAATGAAACATTGAAAGCAATGATTGACTACAAAAAGGACACACAAAAAAAAACAATTATTGTTTAACGGCATTATCTTTTTACATTTGAAACAGATAACAGAGGATATTCTGTAAGTTTTTATTGCAGTATTGATCCATGACATCTGTGAAAGATCAGAAAAGCCAAAATGGCCTAGTAATAACACTGTTGGGATAGAGAACCATAGCCTTACTTCTTCAAAGTGGCATGGCAGTATGACTTATTTAAGTTCCACTATGTAAATTCAGTTTTTTGTTAGCAGACTTGGAATATGTATAGTTTTCTGCATTAATGTGACCACCTGCTATTTGTGATGTCAGCGCTAAATAACCAGTCGCAGAAGGCACTAAATAAACGAGCCAATAAATGATGCCTCATCAGCAGATTGCGTGAGTATATATAGCGTGTCGTAAGCATTCGAAAGCCATTTCAGTTGTTGCAATGCAGAAACGGAGCGATTTAGCAAACGTACAAAAAGAATGATTATTGGCTTTCGAGCCAAGGGCGGCAGCATTTCAGAAACTGCGGAGTGTGAACTGTTCGTGTGCTGCTGTATTAAAGTGTATCGCGCATGACAAAATGGCACTATAAAAAATAAGCGATGTGGATGTTATAATGTTCTACGAGCCATAGAAGAGGAGAACGGCGGCTGCGGCGATGCCTTCGGACGAATGAACTTGCTGCCCAAATGAACCAGGGGGCTATCGCAAATGTGTTCAGAACGACAGTTCAGCGAACATTGCAGCAGACGGATGGTGGATAGCACCTATGGTAAAGACTGTGCAGCAGACGGAGACTGTGCATGGCAGTACCAAGACTGGACATTCACTGATTAGCAAAAGTTTGCCTTCTCAGATGAATCACGTTTGTTTGCTCCATTGGACAGATGGACGTTGGCTCATACGGCGAGAAACGTCAGGAAAAAATACCCTTCAACCATTTATGGATGACAAGCTGGCGGAGGCAGTGTTATGGTCTAGGGAATGTTTTCGTGGCAAATTTCTAGATACACTCATCATCGTGGATGGCAGTATGAATAGATTTAGTACGTATTAATCCTTGCTAACCATGTACACCCATACATGGATCTTGTTTTTCTTGGGCATGACATCTCCCAGCACGATACTGCGACATCTCATACAGCTGTAATTGTGCAAACCTCATTTCCATAAAAGTTGGGACAGGTGTAAAATATTGATAAAATGAATTAATACATCAGTGTATTTCAAAAGAAGAGTTTATTGGGTTGGTATTAAACATTTTAGAACCAAAAATTTAACTAATAGTAATAAATTTAGTTTTTTGCAAACTGCCAGTTGCAACAAACTCCAAAAATGTTGGGACAGTGGGCGAATTACCATTGGGTGACATCTCCCTTCTTATCACGCTTTGTAGCCGTCAAGAACAGATGATACCAAATTCTGTACCGTTGCAAGGGGAATTTGTTGCCATTCCTGCTGACGAAAGTTTTCAGCTGTTGAACTGTTCGGGGTCTTCGTTGACGTAATTTCCTCTTAATAATTAGTTATATATTCTCTATTGGAAAAACCAGGACAGCAGGCAGGCCAATTTAACACCCGAATTCGTCTATTGTGTAGTCACTGTTCTGTAACGCGAGCAGTGTAGGATTTAGCATTATCTTGTTGAAATAGAAAGGGACGGGCTCTAAAGACGTCACCGAGAAGGCAACACTATGTTCTTCTGAAATTCCAATATATGCTTGTGCATTAACGGTGCCGTTGGAGATGTGCAAGTTTCCCAATCCATTGGCACTCATGCAGCCTCAGACCATTATTGAAGCTGGCTTCCGTACAGCAAGTCGGTAACAGGTAGGATTGTCCTTTTCCTCTTTGGTCCTAAATACACGCCGACGATTTTCGCCAACAACAACCGTAAATGTAGATTCATCGGACCACAAACACGTTGCCACTGAATGTCAGTCCACTTCAGATGGGTTCGTGGCCAAGCCAGGCGCCTACTTTTCTGCAGTGTGTTTACGAACACCTTTTGTTTTGCATAAAAGAGCTTCAACTTACGGTTGTGATGTGTCGGCGGACGGTGTTCAAGGACTAAGGTTTTTGATAGAATCCTCGAGCCCATTCCGCAATTTCTGTCACTGTTGGATGTCAATGTCTATTTTTAATGCAGTGACGTCTGAAAACCCGAAGATCACGAACAGTCAGAATTGGTCTTCATCCTTGTCCTTTAAGAACGGTGGTATTTCCGCTTGTCCAGTACCTATTAATAATATTATGAACTGTAGATGACGGAAGTCCCAAGATTTATGGCTATTTCAAGCTGAGATACGGTTCTTATAAATTATTGGATTATTCTATTGCGCATATCTTGACCGACTGCCTTGCTTCGACCCATGTTGTCGTGTAAGTGACTGGCCGCAAATTGCAGTTTGCATTTAAAGAGGGGAAGTTATGACGTAAGCAATGACTTAGGGGAAGTTATAACTGTAAGCAATGAAAGAGGTGACCAGTATGAACATTTTCTTTTAATACAATGTGGGTCCGAATTTGAACGCTAACTGAGATATGAACAGATATAGAAATGCCGCCACCAAGATCAACAAGTTAATAACTCAGCTTCTGCAACGCCTAGAATAATGAATTTTGGAGGAATAACAGGCTGCTTAAAACTATATACCGTTAAAATTTTATCGTATTCCAACGAGTAGTTTCCGAGTTACGCATTCAAAATCGTAACAGTGCTCACATGTGAGTACTAACCAGCACCTGTTACGATGTTGAGTGCGTAACTCGGAAACTACTACTTGGAATTCGATCAAATTTTAACGGTATACACAGTTTTATGCATCCTATTACTCCTCCAAAATTCATTATTCTAGGCATTGGGGAATCTGAGTTATTAACTTGAGCTTGGTGGCGGCATTTTTATTTCTGTTCATATCTCAGCGTTCAAATTCGTATTAAAAGAAAATGTTCATACTGGTCACCGCTGTCATTGCTTACAGTTATACACACTTTTTCAGAATCACCCTGTATAGTTAGTCAACCATGTTTTATTTGGATTTTTCATATTGTCCCAACTTTTATGGAAATTAGTATTGTACATGAGTAATTAGAAGAGCACGAAGACTTCACCGTCTTCTCTGCCCCCCCCCCCCCCCTTCCCCAATTTTCCCGGGTTAAAATCCAACGAGCATCTATGGATACTGCAATTCGCTTCATGGATACTCCACCTCACACCTTCCAACTGAACAGCGGCCAGCATGGCTCAATGTCCCTGCGAATACTTTCCAGTACCTCATCGAGTCCCTCCCAACCCGTCTGGCCATTGTCCGGTAGTTATTCCGGATATACACAACTGGTCACATTAATGTGATTCGCCTGTATACAGAGTGGGCCAGAAAAAAGGATTCATGAAAATTTTCTAAGTTCAATGGGTATGGTTGGATGGGGGTCAGTCATCAGTGAAAGGAAATGTAACATGAGATGTGTCCATTCAAAAATAGGAGATGATGGTTTATTGAAAAAAACTCTCTCAACCATAATTTCACGAAAGAAAAAAATTACATTGTTGCAACAAAGGACTGACAATTACAGGTGATTAAGGAACCTCTCATCCCCATTGGACCATACCCATCGAACTTAGAAAATTTTCATGAATCCTTTTTTCTGGCCCAGTCTGTATGTAGTTTTAGTCTCTCGCAAATCCAAAGTGGAATGAAAGTAGAAGCAAAAATCTTAAATCTTTTTGAAAGAATTGGAAAACATTTGCCTTAATTGAACCAATTTAAAAGGAAAAAAAATTCCAAAATACAGGGTGATTACAAAAGAGCTTCACACTTTTAAAAATTTATTACATCAAAGCTATTCAGAATATAGACACACCACATACGGATTCTTAAAGAAAAACTCGAAGTTTATTGTGACACAGTTAAAGATGTTCAATATGCCCCCCTGTAGTCGAATTCGTCCCAAACCCGCATTAACATGTCTCCATCAATCCCAAGTATCGCTACCGTAATGCGTTCTTTCAGCTCGTCTAGGTCACGGGGAAGGGGTAGGGTGAAGACCTTGTCCTTTACACACCCCCATAAAAAGAAATCACAAGGTGTAAGGTCGGGGCTCCACGGTGGCCACTTTGCAAATTCCAGGTTATTGTTTGCTCGACTAGTCCACCACTGCAATACAACTGTGTCACAATAAACTTCAAGAGTTTTTCTTTAAGAATCCGTATGTGGTGTGTCTATATTCTGAATAGCTTTGATGTAATAAATTTTTAAAAGTGTGAAGTTCTTTTGTAATCACCCTGTACACTGCTCAAAAGCTATGATATTGTAATATTGCAACTATGAAATTTAAACGTTTGGATGAAAATATATGTTGTTGAAAACCACGTTTTTTGTTGTTGTTTTTTCTAAAAGGAACTTGTTTAATTACATCACCTATACGAGTTGCATGATTATTTTTTCATTAAAAGTAGTTTATACTTGTAGTTGTAACTATTATCTGCTTAACTAGTATAGCTAACAAAAGAAATCCTCTCATCAATTCTTTTGTGACGAGATAGTCTACTGAGATCATAAAATGTATATTTTTGGTTAATCATCATAAATATTCATAATTTTGGGGCTGTCGTGTTTTGAAAACATGTGTCAAGTTCACATCGCAAAAAAAAAACATATCTTAAGGTCAACATTTGTTAACCTTAAGATCTAGAATTGAATTATTAATACATTGAGACTAATATGACATACTAAAAAAAATGAATAAACTAACATCTCAACCATATAAAAAAATTAAATACAATTAATCATTTTTTGCTTTATTCACATTTAAAATTCAAATTAAATTAGCGAAGGCCCCGAAAAGGAAAATAAATTGTGATATATAAAAACTTCTAGGCTATCGTCAAATTATAATACTTAAACATTCCTGGTACAGTTTTTTTAGATCTGTGATTGAATCAAGTGCAGTGACGTACGGGAAAATTCCCCTAAACTGTTTCGAGTGTTGAAAGGGATAATTTAGTAGGTAATGTAGGTTTCTCAAATTAAACTATCTTGAAATGTAGCACATAAATATGTTGATAGGGATTTTACGTGTCATTTTGAACTTATTCCGAACTCGTAATTGTTTGATACGTTATACCGATACGCCAATTTATTAAATACAGGATGTCTCAAATCTTTAGGGTCAAAATTCTGCAGATGGTAGAGGAATACAAACAGAGTATTTTGAAATTGGGAGACAATGGTCGGAAATGAGCAGGTGTCAGTTTCGATACGTATACGAAATTCAAAGTGGCGACTACTAGTTTCAATACGTACATTCATTACAACGGCGCATGAAATTTTGCCGCACTTTTTCAAATATCCATGGAGTCTGTTGTACAAGAAGACAGGCAGCTTGGATCCTGGAAAGTAGTTTCACATCAGATACATCATACACCGATGACTTGATATGCCCCCATAGGAGAAAAATCAGAAATGAGATCCGACGACCACTCTGACCATGGGACAGGGCATCCCTTCCAATCCAATGATTAGGGATCTGTTGTGCAGGAGCTCGCGGACATCAATGAAAAGCAGCTTACAAAAAAGTTCTTCACACGTATTGCTCGTGGTGCCTGAAATATGCATTCCGACCGTCGGTTCCCCGTCTCAAAATATTCAGCTAGTTCTCTAGCATGTGTAGAATTTTGATCGTAAAGGTTTGAGACACCCTGTTAATAGTTATTCAAGTTGTTACCTTAAGCTTGAAAAAAAATCACTAAGCTTATACCAAGAAAGTTAAATATTAAATCAAAGTAAATCAGAACCTGCTGTAATATGTGTCCAGATTTGTTTTTGTTAATATTTAAAGAAAATTTGTTAAGATTCATGATTTTAGGCATTTGCCCCATTGTTAAACGTTGCATTTCATAGAAGATTCTGAATATCGGGGGGGGGGGGGGGGGGTTAAAGTTTTTTCATCGCAGTTTAATTTTTTTTAATTTCCCAAAACCCGGGATTTTAACTTAAAGACTAGTGTAAACGATAGATGAAAACTATAAGCCAAATTTCGAGTTCATCTTAAAATTATGGCCTCACATGCAGCTTAATTTTTAAGCATATTATATACACGAAACATAATAAAAGTATATAAGGAGAAACTTAGCAATTTTCAACTCATGTAGGAAAACGGGCATTTCACAAACTGTTTTAAAGTTTCGGTGATATGAACTTTCTTTACACTCTGTACTAAAATCAAAATGAAAAAAAAATCTCATTTTATTCATATAAATTTTCTTCAGGTTCTGTCCAATTTTCTCTTCATCCGTTGTAAACATAAGATGAGAGAGAGGAGAGGGAGGTAAAGAGGAAGGAAGGAGGGAGTGAAAAAGCGTAAAGCAAGGCGTGGTTGGTTGGGAAATGTCCAATACGATTTCCTGTCATGCTTAGGAGAGTTCTTCGTGTCTGGTGGGGAATGGAAGGGGACCCCCTTTCATCGGTTGTCAGGAGCAACTACCGATTCCCTCACTCCAGAACCCAAATCCAATTTGAGGAGAATTAACCTGCAGGATGCGGAGCGAGTGCTCGCCCTGCCATCTGGACTTGTTGCCTCCCAAATACTCGGATTAGGAGTCCAAACTTCTACGGATCAGGGCTAGAACAACTTCAAAACAGAAAACGCTATTTCCAATTGCCTACGCTTGTAGAACCACAATCAACTTGTTTGTTCCAACTTCAATGCATTTTTAAATTCCACTTTTGAATTAACTGTACAATTTCTTTTACGATATGAATGCAAACGGAGCTATCTGAGAGAAGGATATAAAGGTGGAACAACTTTCCATTATTTGGTGTCTGTTTTTTTTGTTGTTTTTTTTTAATCAGGCTTCTAGTTATACTTAGGAGCTATAAAAAGCCAATTTGCTTTAATATACGTAAGTTTTTAGAACTATTTTGACCTTTATGGAATATATCTCTTCTCTTAGCTTGCCAAGCAATGAGAAAATTCGAATTTGAGGAAGGCTTTTCTGCACTACAAATATTCTATAAACGTATTAAGAAAGAATCCAAATTTATTCGTAATTCTGTTTTCTCCCTCAAAAAATCTGATTAATTTATAAATCATGCTTCATAAAACATTCGGATTCTAATATTTAGACGAATGAAGGTTGCAATTTCAAACAAAACTACGTCACAAAGGAATGTAGCAACTTAGTATCTAAATGCATGTTATCTTACATGAATTCCTTTTCCAATACTTTTAGTAATCTAATAAATTTTAATTAGTAAAAACGTTAAACAAAAAGGTGTTATCTAGAAGTCTTTCCTTACAAAATGTATTCATTTCTTTTTCTGGTAACTGCATTGTGGTCTAAATTTGCTAGTAATGAGAACAATAAAAGGATATCTGAGAATTAGCAAATGGTAGAAGTATTTAATGAGAACCTACGCGTTTCGAATAAACTTCATCAAGGTAGGATACAACTACAGTCTAGATGGCATCTGACATGGAATATATGGGGTCATTCCACCAATTAGAGAACAACGCTGCTAATTGGTGGATTACAAAGAGCAAGAGGCAACAAAAACGGAGGCCAGGTGGCCAATGAAAATTATTACAATAATAATCTAATATCACAAATCCAATTATAGAAAAAGAAGAAATACAAGGGCGAACAAAACTAATTAATGGTCGTCAAGTAGATAACGAATAACAGTGTATGAAAACTTGAGTGCAACTAAAATTAAGTAACATAATAATTAACATCATAATGGGAACATCAAATACAAGTCGGTCGAATTAAACAGAGTCAGGAATCTCTCATGGACAAAGCGAAGAGGGCTAAGTACAGTATCATAGCTCTCATGGGTCGCAACAGCGCCCTCAGCATTGACAACAAGCTACTTCTGTACAAATCGATTATCCGGACCATACTCCTCTATGGCATGCCTGCGTGGGCGACTATCTGTAAAACCAGATGGAGTGAACTACAGTCATTCCAGAATGTTACCCTAATGACCATTGCTCAGCTGGAGAGAAGGACGGTGAAAAACCAATTCATCCACATGGATTTAAACATGGCCCATATCGGAAAGTTTATACAGGATCTCCTTTTGATTATGATACAGACGGTGAAGACTCACGACAATAAACTTGTGAATGGAATACTGAAGAACTCATTGAATATGAACTGGCATACGAAGTATCGTAAACCGAGGCACGTTCTTGACGTCAATTTTGAAGATATTAGCAACGTCTGTTTCCTTGACTACTGGAAGATGTGATAATTTTCTTTCTCCTTGTGTTTTTTATTTCGTTTGTATTTTGTTTCTGACAGTCGTCAATCTTATTTTCTTTTTTGTATAATATGGAAGACCGCTTGGGTTGGTTAGGCTTCTTGATTACCTCAGTGTATTTCATTTGGAGTTTTTTCTGGTTGGATGAGCTTTGTGAAAGCGCTGCTTTCGTCCCATCCTAACAAATGTACACTTCACTGTTCGATTGTCGATTAGAGTCAGGAATAATTAAATAAAGAACAAATAGTACAATTTAAATAAGAAGGACAAATAATCAAAGAAACGTTGTCATCATATCATCCAAATAGGACTCTTATAAGCGGAAACTCTTATAAGCAGAGACTCTTATAAGCGGACCACTTGCAGGAGCCAGTGAACAAGTCAAGCTCTTGTTTGGGGTCATACAGTGTTGACGACTTCATTGACCACGTCTAGGATGTGGTTTCTGTCGAAGCTGGTTTGATGTACCTTCTGATCTCCAGGGATTCATATGTGAGGATGCGTTTGTGGTCACGTTCATGCTTGATTATGGTCATAATGTCGTAAATAGTTCCTAATATGTGTTTACTCCTTATTAAATGATTAGCGAAGGCTGAATTTCCATCATTATTAATCCAAGATCTTCGGTGGTCAGCAAACCTTTCTTTGAAAGTCCTTTTCGTGTATCCAATATAAAATGCCATACAGTTAGGACAAGTTAGTTTATATACACCACTAGAAGAATATATGTCCTCTCTATCTTCATGTCGTTCTTTTCTTTTTCTGGTTTATTTTTATTTTTGAAGTTCAAAGCCACTTTAGAGTACAGAATACAAATCACATTTTCTTAATGGTTTCAATGCAATTTTTTTTTCTTCTCATACAGCAATTATAGATCTTAAGGAAATTTCACGTCTCTTAAATAATTTCAGACACTGTATAATTGAATAACTCTTGACTTTTTAAAAAAAATTAATTTGAAACATGAATTGATGAGATTATCAAAAGGTATCAATTCCAATACCAAAGTGAGTATTTTCCACTTTAATCTATTAGAGCACGTGAAATTAACACCAAATAAACAGAACGGCCGGAGTAAAGTCTTTTAAACCTATTAAATTACCTTTCACGCCATTATCTAACAGCTGGGAGGAATGAGCTGGATAATAAGCAATAGAAAGGTTAAAAGTGCTATGAATTCCCCCTATCGTTTAAATTTATCGATCCAATTTGTTGGCTACGATTCCGCTGCGCAGTTTGCAGCGGAAAACGATTTAAATATTATTGATGTTTATAATATTAACTGCCAACTTGATCACATTACCTGTTCTAAAAATAACAGGTTTATCTTTTCTCATTAAAAGATTAAATTTATAGTTACATTTATTGTTAGTAATAAAAATAGTATTTTTTTTTAAATGATTTTAATGGTCGGTTTATTATGGGGGAAAAATTGGCATCGAACTACTTAATTTTCGCATTGCTGAGAAAAAAAAATTCAGTAATTGCTTATAAAAATAGTGAATGGCACTGATGAAGCAAGGATTGTATGTAGAGAAAAGGCTGTGGCATCGTTTGAGTGAAGGGATTTTAACCCAAGTTCTTTTAAGCGCTGCTATGCTCGATGAACTGTTTAAAAGATATAAAGTGCAAACACAATTTCTCTAAAATCAAATAATTTCACGACTTCAAAATTATTTTTAGTAGTGTTATACAGGGCGATTCAAAATGATGTCCGGCATTTCAAAATTTTACTATGCATTTAATTTTATAACTAACCAGACCGGTTTAAAATGCAGGAAAACTCAAATATTTTTAACCTTCTCGCAATTGGAGGCTGTGGTATGATCAATTTCTGGAAACTGGATGTCTTTGTAAAGGCAAAAGCACGGGAAAGCCACGTGTAAGTGAAGAAAAGGTGGAAGCAATAAGGCAACGTACACATGCAGCCCGCATAAATCGACTCGTAAAGCTAGTCGTGAACTGCAACTGGTTAGAACGGTGCCAGCAATAGGTAGGGTCATTGGTTCGAGTCCAGATCGCGGATTTTTCCTTAACCTTTTCTATTTATAATTGCGATGTGTTTGAAGACTTTCTTCGGTATTATTATCTCCTCCGAGTTGAATTTCAATTTATTTGATGGTTTGAGGGTAAGGAGAATTCTCGATTTGCGAGTCGGGGCTTTTGAATTTGAATAGGGAGATTGAGCTATATTATACAGGACGAGTCAAATTTGACCTTTCACCTCGAATTTTGCAACTTGTAATTGTTACAAAGCTACAGGTAGAGAAAATTTTCCAGTTGTACAGCTCAAAACGCTGATTTTAACAAAAAGCCATAAGAATAAACCCACTACAACAAAATGAAATTTCAGTGCTTAAGCTGTGTGGTGTGGACTATGGAATGGTATCTTGGTGGGACCTGTTTTCTGCAACGGTTGCCTTGTATAAAACCGGTCCCACCAAGGTGTCATATAGCGGGTTTATTTATTTTTAATCTGTTTTGACGTAGAATACGTCTTACGTTTCGAGACTAGGATGCCACGCTTAAATCGTTGATGTCACGAAAAGTGTTGATCACGAAAACTTTAATAACGTGAAAACTATTAATGATAGAAGAATAATGGATATCGCATTCGATAGAGTATAAAACAAAGCATGTTCTAGACCATCAATGATTTCGTGCTAACCTCAATGGCTGACGCAATCGCAGTGCAAAGTTGAGTCAGAAAATCTGCTCTATGGCGGATATTAAATTAGTCTAGCGCCGGCTTCCTTTGTGCTATCACGACATTTGAGGTGTCATTTGTTTTATCTTTCTGCGCTTTATAAAATGGCTTAAATTTAAACCTCAATATTTAATAGTATCTAAGATATCGGCCTTCGAAGTGTGGAAATTTCGCAAAAATGACAGTATTTCCAAATTTATGCCTAATAAACGCGAGAAAAATTATAGAAACCGTCACAGGAATATAGATCGAGAGATGGGGAATCCAAAAACACCCGGCAGATGTTGAGCGTCAATGGGCTCAACAGGAACGTCTGAAAGTTGAGGCGCAGCGCCGACAAGAACTACAGCTCGATACGAATGCGCCAATAACTGAAAGTTCGACGCCAATAACATATCTGATGACATAAACGTATCAACATGAAGTGATAGAATTCAACTAGTGGAAGTCCATAACGAGCCATAACCGTCAACATTAACAGCATCTTCATCAAATATATTTAAGTAAGGAGCGACATATATGCGAAAATTTTGGCGAAAATTATAAATATTCATGTAATGTTTATAACAGATTTTATTTTGAGAAGGACTTTAAGCGCCCCCATAACAGTAATGTGATATGTTTGCTCCATCAGTTTCATTAGCCCAATGTGAATGATTTCACGCTGTGCATTCATTGTAGAACAAATTTAGAACTATTAGACACGCTGCAGATGTGTGCCTAAGACGCGGGATGTAGTATCTTCTGCGTCAACTACTTGATGAGCCACATTTGTAAACTAGTCGCCAAAATTTCGACCGTTTTGCCAAAACAGATACACAAAGCTAAGAAGAGACGTGCAGTGTTGGACGAAGAAGATTTAGATGAAAACTTCATAATGAAAACTTCATAAAGAACAAAGAAGTGACTGATAATGAAAACTATGGAGTCTATGACATTTTTAGTTCAAACGTCAATACATATAGACGCAGAACTGTGGGCACAGAGTGATTAGATACCGCCATTATAGCATCGATGACACAATCAATTACAAGCCTGAAATGATTACATTGTTCTATCCATTTTGATAGAAGTTGTAGATGTATTAGATGTACACAAATTCATCCAATTGTACGATCCGAACAAAGTGATCATTTTAGCCAAAAGGAAAGAATACGAAATCAACAGATATAGATGCATTGATGGGAGAACTTAGAGAACTGTGCAAGGAAGACAACGACATTGCAAACAACTTGCAAAGAGAACCAAAAGATGAGTACATGCGAAGTGTTGTTGGTGAGGCGGGTTATGAGAACAACGATGAATTCGAATACGAGACTGGCAAGGCTATCACACTTGAAAGAAAGTGTAGCAATGTGATATCCAAACATCTGCAGAGTAATGTGAACAGAAGAGTTGATATTAGAAGTTATACCCAGAATATGCACACGCGATAGCGAATGCATACATGTGTACTTGGCCCGTACTGCTGGCAATGGCAAAATATTTACGATAGAAATTAATCATGGAAACATTAAACCTTAAATTGATTCGGACAACGGCAGAATACACTTCGTAATGCTTATATAGTCTGTGCGTCCACTGGTAAGGCTGCAGTCAACTTGAACGGGAACACTCTGCACTGTTAAGAATCTATACACTCTGTATTTAGAATCACACCGCAGAGCAAAAGGGTCAGTTGATTGACTCCTAAGGTCCTATAACAATATCATCGCCAATTCCTTTCTTTGAAATGTGTAATAATTGATGAGATAAGTATGGTCAGTTCAGACGAGTGATGCCCAATATCATCGACAATTCATTTCCCTTGTCACGAGTGATGTGCCAGAGTAATGAAATATTCTCAAGTATACTGACTAAGACTGGCAATGGTGAAAGAAAGCAGTTGATTGAGAGAAGATTTACAAGTAAACAATGCTGCATGGAAAATTTGCCCGATATAGTTAAAATGTTTCATCGCAACAACAGCATTGATGCTCGCAACAAGATTGCTATCGTGTGTAATAAGTTGTTATTGCCAATAATAAATTTAACGGTTATGGCCGCAAAACTGAATTAGATCCAGCAAGAACAAAACTACCCAAGATGGTATTGTCGAATTAGGAGGCTTGCAATATCCTTCATGCTTGGCTATTGACTCACCGTACTGTTGAGAGTGAATATCGATGTGGACGATGGATTTGTAAACGGTGCGATCGGTGTACTCACAAGGGACCGTAAATAAGGAAGCTAATTTTGTATGAAACAATGACGAGGTTTTTGGATAAGTGCGTGACAAATATCAGCGGCAGACATCAAGGAGTTTCCGAGTTATAGTCATTTATTGTTCCCATTATAAGTCTATTGAGCAAATCCGAAAATGTTCATAGACCCTGTGCTCACTCCTGTACAACATGTGAAATAGATGAGTGAAGTAGGTTATGGTTGTGAGTTCGAAAAGAAAGAAACGAGTATACAACATCTACAACATCAGCAAAAACAATGCATAAGACAACATAAATGATGCTTTGAAATGGACAGCGATCACTAAACGTACAGCGAACATCAATTTAGGTGGCACGATCAAATGTAAACGTGAACAGTTCCCATTGGTGCCAACCGCTGAGATCACGGCACTTAAAATCCCAAGGTGCTCGTATCTTACAGACACAAAAGCTTTATTTGCTTTGGTTCTCGTTCCAACTTCAGAAAAATCGTTCCTTTTAACAGGCTAAGCTTTTCGGTTTGGGTTAATTTTTTCCTAGAAATCCTTGCATAATCCTCAGGCTAAGTAGAGACCATATTCTCGTGGGCATGTTGAAAAATCACCCATTACAACGGTTATTTTTTTTCATTAGCTCGGTAAGCCCCTACAACAATTTGCTTGCTTTATTAGATTTTGTGGAGTCACATCTAGGTCATATGATCCGCCCTCTCACATGATTATTCTTATGACAAACTTAAACCTCCATGCCCATTTCAGGATTCGAACACGCGACTAGAGATCTAGAAGACCTACGCCCCAGCGCACAAAGCTCATTTGCTATAGTCCGCAGTTTGTCATACTCTCATGACCCGAACATTTTAATTTATCCAGATTGTGGGATGAAATTGAATGGAATGCTCGGATGTGACAATTACTCACCAATTTACAGCAGTGCAGGTGATCTTGAAGCTTTGGAAATATGTCCGTTCTACTATTCTGAAAGCTGAAGCTCCCATATATCATCGCATACAAAATGTTTTAAAATGAGGTCTTAATCTGCTGTAGAAAGTTATACCTAATAAAGTGGCCACTACGTGTATTTACATAGAAGTTTGAAATTTCAACCGAGTTTGGTTTAAACATCAGGAAGTTGAAATATTGATAATGTATTTAAATAGTTTCCCATACAAGCAATTAAATATAAATTATGATTTTGTATAACGAACGAGTAAAGAGCTAACTTAGGAATATCTCAAGTAGAGTGTTCTGAGACTCGCTCCATGCCAATTACTCGCGATTGAAATGGAATGATAAAATTATATGGCAGTTTCATATTGTAATACTTACCGCTGGTGGTTGCTTCATCAGTTTTTGGTTTTGCACACATGCACGAACATCAAGAACAATGAAGCATCAGAACTTTTCACAATTTAGTCATTATTTATTGTTAAGCCTATGTAATTTTAATAAACTATTTACTAAGAGTCTGATCAGAACAGATATTCATACATTATAAGGAGGGCTAAATGCAATCGAGCACTAATAGGACCTAAGCGAGTTATGTCTGGATCTAAATCATTGAAATAACTTCAAATATCGCGTTAACACCTTCGTATAATAGAAACTCGATATTTTAAACGCTAAATCTTGTAACTGGTTATAGTGTAAGCCATGCTACTTTAGCAATCTCATGGGTTTTTCAATGTAATGGAGATAGTCTCCCACCCCTCTCTCCAGAAAAAAAATTAAAAAGGCTATTCAAACAATTACTCTATTACTCTGTGATAGGAATCACTCTTAAAACTGTTATATTTTATGGAATTCGCTTCAGAACAAGGTGTTGAATGGAATTCAATATTCAACCATTTACATAGGAGACCTGCCATCATAGATAGTATCTGGTGTTGGCTCTTTCATGGCTTTATAAGCCCTTCACGCTATGCGAGACACGTTCGCAAATTTGTCTGCATCATGTTCGAGGTTGCTCACTCCATCTCACGCCATCAGTTTTTTTTTTCTTTATTTTTTAAGAGCCACATAAAAACATGAGGACTTCAGAGTCTATGTTTCAACCCCTCAGCTGTATTTTGACAGCCTGTGGCAACGTCGCCACTTTGACACTTCAAGATGTGTCATAGAGCGTAATTCATCGTGCACAGCTTTGCTGAAGTGGTTCAAAGTACACGTGCTAAGAATGCAGTACAAAAGTATCAGATAAATGGACTCAACTTAATGTTTAATAAAAATTAAGGGAACTGCAGCACGAATATGAAATACTAAATCGATGCAGATGTTCAAAGTGATTTCCCATTCCTCGCTGAGAAGAAATCCTAATAAGGCGGAGCACAGTTGCTGATTACAGCCTTTTTTGCAGTCCTCACGCCCAGTATTAATGATAGCCTTTATCAGAAAAATCTTACAGAACTCTAATTATTTGGACTCTCAAAAGAAGTTTCTTGAAGGCATGCTGAATGAAACGTTTACGTTAATGGGATAGCTCAGGCATTTGAGCGCTTAATGGGTAAATTTCATTATTATATCCTTTAACATCCAGTACGCCTAATACAGAGCCTTAAAAGAGCATTTCATAATATAATGATCTAAATTTTGAACGTCCTAGATTTTCTAATTAGTTATAAAAAATTTATAACTGCTGTTATTTGAAAATGAATTATTTATCTTAGCAAAATATTTAGAAATAAGTCAACAATTTCATTACGTTAATTACACAAAGTAATAACAGCTGATAATATTGTAAAGCTTCGATTAAATTTATAAGGAAAATGACTGAAAGAAGTGGTTTCATGAAATCTAATATACAGGAGTACAATAGAAAATAAATATACCCATCCATTTAATGTGCGGCGAAAAAGGCTCTCCACATTACAATTTTTTTTTCAAAGAAACTATTACAATTACAGCTGTATGGTTGGTCGTAAGAGAAAGACGAACTCATGAAGATTTTTATTCTTTGTTGTAGGTAGTGGCTAAATTGGTATAAGAGACGTTAAAATCGAAATCAAACGTCAAATTTGTATATCGCAATTTTTGGGTGATCCATCGGTTTTAGGAAACTTTGTTTTGGTTGTTGGAATATGATGCTGAACAAGTTTGCAATTGGAAATTTTTACCTATCTCTTAGGCGTCAGTTCAGGAGAAAGCCCAATGTGCTTTTTGGCAGGGCTTTTCAAAATGTAGGTCACGTAACTAAATTTGGGGGTCGCAGAAGTTTTGGTAAAATTAAAAATTGTTTTCTGCACGATTTATTATCACCAAATACTTAAATTCGTATTCCTAGTGTTTAAACATCTTAAAAATATTAATGTGGGTAAGATAGATCGCAAGTGGAAAACATTTTTGAGAAGTCCCGTTTTATGGTACCATGAAAAAGTCACCGATCTGTGTTTTAGAGGAAAATATGGACGATCACCACCTGATTACAAAAGCATAATTGCGTAATACACAAAGTTTAAGGAGACGGAGTGTGGGCTTCCTTCCGCGAACAGGGTGACCAACCGTTTGTTGTAACTGTAATAGTTTCGTTGTAATAAAATTGTGTAATGTTCGTTACCCTGTATTTCGAAGAATAAATTTAAAACTGGCTATACATGCGAGCTAAGGAACGTGGAAAAATCATTGAATAAATACGAGGTTAAGTTAAAGTAAGTTCCGTTTGATAGTATAAAAAAAGCAAGTACACGCCCAAAAATCTCCATATTCTGAACTATTTTTCTACATAGCTTTCACCTTTTTGAAGGCACTTACCTATAGCGGGGCACGAGTTTTTGTATCCCTCTTCATAAAAAGTTGCTGCCTGTTACAGCTTCTTTTACCCCGTCATCATTGTTGAACTTGTGGATGCTTTTACCAAGTCACTTTCATCTCTTTTTACACCTGAAATCGTTCCTTGGTGGTCAGGAATGAAAAGATATTTTTATTCTAGCAAAAATGCATTAAATTGTGTATGTTAACTACCCCCAATCCTAGTTCAAATGGTGATAAATATTCCCCGTCCTTTGTTCAGTTAAATCAATTAAACTTAGGTCTTGTTCAAGGATTATGCCTAACATATTTCAGTGTTTTGACGCCCGCTGAAGACTGTCAAAGATGCTCGGATTCATCCTATACAGTAACTAACTGAACTTGATTCTTATTGACTACTGAACAAAGGAACCTAAGTTCAGCTCGAAAGCCTTGAAAGTAAAGTCGCTAACCATCCGGTCTATCCAGATTGTTGTTCTCGACTGAGAATGGCATATTATCATATATGCAAATGGACTTCATATCAGCGTAAAGAGAAGAAGTTGATACTGGTGTCCGGTTCAAAAATAAAAATTTAGAGAAAACCCCTTATCGTTTTGTTTATTTTTGAGAGCAACTGAAATTCAACTCTATCAGCGATTTTTCTGAATTTAATAAAAATGCTCATATTTCATCAAATATTTTTATATTCTCAACTATTGTCTCAACTATAGTTTGTATTGCTTTCCTGAAAATGACATTGCATTGGGTTGAAAAACCTGCATGTTATAAACAAAAAAAACTTACGAAAACATTTCGATTTTTTTAAAGAAACCTTTATAACTCCATGAATGTACGTGCTATTTTTTACAAATGGACACAGAAAAATAAAAGAAGCCTCCTAATCATATGCTACAGCTTCAACGCATTTCAATCATTTTTTTACCGGGTAATCTCATATTTTTTGTTCAATTTGTTGCTGTTCCCCTATTTGCTTTCGGGACAAAACTTCTGAAATATATGAGGTTAACATGCTCTTTACACCCCCGAAATTTTAGTATAATTCGTCAAGTATTTTTCCTAGATATTCGACAAAACGTCTGAAACCAAAAGGTGTTCATATTTTCTGCGTTAATATCACCCACACATTCCACGAGTTCTGATCGGCTGGTGCTCCAAATGGCATCCCACACCATAACAGAAAATCCACCGTACTTGACAGTTGGTTGCAGTCGGGTCATGCTGAACTCTGAACTGGATTTTCTCCAGGCCATATCCGACCACTACAAAAAAATTAAGCAACAGAATACTAATCTGAGAAGATGACATGATGCCCAAGACTCAAAGGGCGTTCCACCATCTCAGGGCGCAGTGAGAAGTTTTCGCCTTGCAGTTCTCCCACGATAGCTTAACTGATGCAGATGTGTGATAGTCGTGTTACGACTCCTTTGCAAGTGTTCTGCCACGTCCGAAGCCTTGCAACGGAGATTTCTATCAATTACTTGTTTTGCAGCCCTCAGTTATGCTGTTGGTCCAAGCCGGTCTGCACGTGACTCTACAGTTTCCTTTTTTAGTGTTTTGAGCTGTGTAGTAACCCTATTAACAGTGGTATCTTTCCTTTGGCTGGCACCACCTTCGTATTGTCCAAAAAGCGGTTCGAGGCAGGTTTCTTCAAGATGAGAATGGGTTACTGCAAACCATACTGTAAAATATAAGTGCAAATTCACAGTTATTTCTATGAAAAAACCTGAAATATGGGGCGTCTATTTACTTATTAGATGTCACTGTAGGCTAGCTGTTATACTGTCTTGAGAAGGGCCCCTTCACATTTAATGTAAGCCACATGTATGTCCAATTGCAGTTGTCTATGCACAGTGCTCTTGGAAAGTCGCTGGTTTCTAGCTGTTCTGCGATTTCACGAACGGTAAGTCCGCTGGTGGCTGTAGGAACTTCAGGTCATCCTTGTGGCTTGTTTTCTCTGTCTAAATCATCTGGAGCGGCCTAGGCTTTGGAGTGGGAAATCTTTTTCCATGACTGCATGCACCCCTTTGAGAACGCAAGGGAACGATATTTTCAGTCACTGACAAATGAAATTGTACGTCACTAGTATGAATAGACCTTTATCCGATCTTCCCACAAAACTTGTATTCTTTATACATCTGAGACGCGTCTTATAAAACTTCACCAGAAAGTGAAGTTTATTTAATTAACTACAATACGCCTTTAATGAACGTTATTAAAAATTGTGAGCGGCAGTTTTTTTTTATTTACTTATTTTTTTACCACCAAGAAAACAAGCTCTGCTAGAGTGATTTTTTTTACGCATGAAAGAATGACAATTCGAGTGTTTATCGTTGCCTTTTATGCACGAAGACGATTAATTAAATTTCTTTCTAAACGTTTTAAAAAAGAAAAATCTGGTCTTGAAATACATTGTCTCCTACTTCTTTTCCATCCAACCCTTTAAGCCCCTCCCTTGCATCCGTTCCCTCCTTCCTTTTCGGTGTCTTATTTTTAATTAGTCCTGTTGAGCTAGCGAGTCAAGAGCAAACTCTTGGAGCGTCGGGTTGAATCAAAACAAATGCCTTCTAATTATTCAATTACTCTCTATTATTTAACTTGCCTTGTGAAAGGCGTTCTAATTTATTTTACCAGCTTTCGCTTCAAACTGACACGGGCCTCTGACGTCATCGGTGCTTAGAGCACGTGCCGAAGCCCTGCTAATGGTGGAACCACTGCTCTCGACACCTCTGCCATCGGGCGAGACTTTAATTTGGTTCTTCCGTTGACTTAACTTCTTCCCAGGTCAGGAAACGAGAGAGAGAGAGAGAGAGAGAGAGAGAGAGAGAGAGAGAGAGAGAGA
>JAHWFO010026984.1:426993-463575 GCA_023313115.1 Rhysida immarginata
AGAGAGAGAGAGAGAGAGAGAGAGAGAGAGAGAGAGAGAGAGAGAGACTGTAACAGCTGGCCAAGGCGGCTAATGGTCCCTCGCAAACGATAACTGCTGCACACGAAACGACTGTTTTACTAGGAATTTATGAGAATAAATGACAAGCAATTAGGAGGCACAACGAACTAGATCCGCCACCCACCCTTCTTTTTCTTAAATGCCCAACCAAATCAACTGTTTACAGAATTTAGCATAATTTAGCTCCCTTCCCAAAGCACCTCCGCCCCTTCTTCAAACATTCTGCTTGAGGAAGCGTCTGCTTAAAAGAGTTCTCCGAAACCTTATGAATTTTAATAGTTTGAAATAGATTAGCGGATGAAATTATTATGCAAGCTACATTTATGAAGTAACAAACTTAGAAAGCTAAACTTTTACTTGGAAAATAAAGCCACCAAAATAGTGAAGCTGACTCGAGAGTTTGAAGAATAACAGGAAGGCCGTTAACAAAATAATCGAATTTCACAATTTATGAAATTACTGGGTTGGCAAATAAGTTCATTCGGCTTTTGCTTCAGTGGAAGTTTCATGCAAATTAACTATGAAACTCAATCTCATGCTCAGTGCTAGTTTGCAAATCGAATGCACATTAGAAAATACATGTTTTACATTGCATGTCTGAAATTGGATTTGGCTAGCATCGGCATTGTGTGTGCTGCATAGCTGTGATTATGGAAGGGAATAAATTTCATTAACGTCACTTTTGCTATATTATTTTGACGATAATGAAACAAAAATATCCAGTGTCTACAGAGATAATGCCTTGGCAGAACGTGCATGTCAAAAAGTTGTAATCCAAATTTCGTTCTGGAGATTTTAACATCAATGATGCACCCCGCTCTGGTCGTCCTAAGAAGATTAATTCAAGTGACATTAAGGCCAAGATCGAATCAAATCCATCCCAATCAGTGCGAGAGACTCCTATAATGTGGAATATATCCCATACAAATGCTAAGCGCAAGCTCTTGTATGGGCTAATCGAAAGGGCGTCGTAATCTACCATGACAACGCCAAACCGCATACACTTTTAACCACTCGAAACAAGTTGCTTCGTCTTGGCTAGGATGTTTTGCCTCATCCTCTGTACTACCTGATCTAGCCCCTTCAGAGTATCATTTATTCAGGTCACTGCAGATCTCAGAATGGGAAAATCTTCAAAGATAAAGAGGCCGTTAAAAAAACGCCTTGACTGGTTTTTTGCCAATAAACCCCAGGCATTTTATCGCGGCATAATGAAGTTGGCGGAACGATGGCAAGAGTCATTGATAAAAATAGACAACATGTAATTGATTGAAATTTACCTTGCATTCCAATAAAGTATGTTTTGTTACAATCCAAACAACCGAATGACTTATTTGCCAACCCAATAATATTGGCAAATTTTCAGCTTATTACTCTAGTACTCGCCAAATGATAAAAATCGAAACCCATTTGTAATTTAATTTGCTACTAAAAATATGAGCTCAATCTAAGGAACATTTTCCTTCTTAAACATTGCTCAAAAGAATTAGGGGAATATAGAACGCCTATGCTATTTAATGAAAATATCCGTACAACCCCATAAACCGGTCTCAATTTATTCAACAAATAAACAAGTGTATGGCTTACTTTTCCAAGTATCTTTCGAAAAAACAAATGACAGACGTAACCCCTGGTGAAACTAAAGTGAGAAAACTGTTCTCAAGAAGAGGTTTCAAGACATCTCTGGATACACGTCTCCCTAGAAGTGTTCTATAGTAACGTGTATTCCCTCCACGAGCTCGAAGGGCCTCTGCACATCTGCGATGCATGCTCCGCACAAGTCGACGGATGTCTGTGCTTGAGGAATGTTCTCCCATTCTTCAATGAGGACCTGCGAAAGGTCGCGCAGTGATTGTGGACTTGTTGGACCTTACTTATGCATGTCCCGCATATGCTCGATCGGATTAATGTCCGGACTCACTGCTGGCCACTCCAATTTTGGAATGTTCTGTTCTTGGACAAATTCCCGAGGGGCACGTGCCGTATGCGGACGATCATCCTGCATAAGAACAAAATCGAGGCCTAGAACACAAGCAGCAGGCACTACGTGATCTTCCAGAATGTCCCTGATGTAGACTTCAGCATTGAGACGTCCTGGGACAACAACGAGATCAGTATGGCTGTCGATAGAGATTCCCACCCCCAAATCATGACTGAACCACATCCCATTCTGTCTGTCTGTCTGTTGCATTGTTGCTTCTGCAAAGTGCTCTCCAGAGCGTCTCCACACACGCCGACGTCCATCATTGAATTAGGCGAACTCTGGACTCGTCTGTAAAGAGAACAGACCTCCACTGACGCGGCTACCAGTAGATGTGTTGTTGGGCAAACCGACTGTCGGGCTTCTCGGTGTCGGCGCGTGAGATGAGGTACACAATTTGGCCTTCTGACTCTCAAACCACCCTTCCCGTAGTCTGTTTCTGACTGTTTGGTCAGAAACAACCACTCCAGATGGCGCACGCAGGTCGTTTAGCAAGTCTCTAACAGTTGATGTTCGTCGGCGATGAGCAGAAGTTTGAAGATATCGGTCCTGCACTTTTGTTATGCGTCTGCATCCTTGTCCAGCCCTTCGCGAATAACGATCAATCTGTTGGAAACTATTCCATGCACGATAAACCACTGAAGGTGACGCTTGAAGCTGTCTGGCGACGGACCTGACTGAGCCTTCTTGGAGCAGCGTAACAGCTCTTGCAACTCCCTCCAGCCTGAGATGTCTCATTTTGTCTCAAACGTCCGAATACTGTATCAGAGCTTTAACATGCAAATTAATGCTGTTTTAAGACCATGTGACCTTAGTCATATGGTTATGACCAGTGATTTCAATAGACCACATCTAACTTTTCAAAAAACTATGAAACATTTTATCAGAAGTATCAATCTTGAGATTTTACAAATGTTTTCGGAAGTGTTCCCCTAATTCTTTTGAGCAGTGCATATGCTATTTATAGATTATCTCGAATTAGTTATGGCTGAAGGTTTAAATTTTATAGTGTGGAAAAGTACGTCCCTGCGAATAATATTTGCCTTTAATTTAATAAAAAAAATTAGTTCCTTCGACTGCTTATTAAGGAAATCATTGATGAGGGATGCCATACTTCCCGTGATAACTTTCCCTCTCCAATTATACATAAAAATATCAAAATTTTCTACTTTTAGGGAAGCAACTTAATTAAGATTAATTTCTTGTAAATTTATCAAGTTTGCTATCTCCTTATTCTCGCTTTTTATTTCCTACTGTAGCAGGAGAAACTTATTCACAAAGTTTACTCAAACGTAAGCTTATAGATCAGGGCTGTCCAAGATATCTGTCCGCGGGCAATCTTCCTTACCCCACTATTGCACATTACGTTGATCAGTTCCTTAAAGTCGGGTTGCTAATTATCAATTCGACATTGTAATAATAAAAAAAAGACAGTTTACCATTTCCTTCGTTTTAATATGACAATTTTCTCGATGTCAGGTAGAATTGTATTTTTTCCCCGTTAGGACATGATTGCATATTAAGCAGTTCGAATCCGATCTGTGAACAATGAAAAAAAAAACATTCTCCCACTCCGGTTTAAATACTGGTTCAGTGATTTTTATGCTTTTTCAGAATGTACGCCATGTTATGCGAGACGAAAAACAAACAAGTATCAGTAACAAAAGAAATAATGCCTCATTTAATGCAATAGCCCCTAAAGTCTGGCAACACTGCATAGGAAAAACTATACCCACTCCCCTCCTGAATTTTGGACTATCTCCTCGGCTTTGCCCGTGAGATTTGCCCGCGAGCATTTTATGTTGCACGCGGGCGACGTGCACGATTTGGACGGCCCTGTTATAGATTATAAAGATGACTGACATTTCTTAAATATTTTGGTTGTAAAGATCATAATATAACTTCTTGATATTGTCGTGGTTAAACTCTCTTAAAATACTGATAACAATTTTTACCTTGCCAGTACCAAGAAGTTTATATTTTCTATGATCTTCATATAACCGAAATACTTAAGAAATATCAGTCATCTTTAATTGATCCCAAAAGGAAAATGTCAGCATCCAAGTCTCTATTACAATTTGAAAACCTCACAAAGTAAAGGAAATTTTAAAGAATAAAAAAAAACTGACTATCGTATTCACAACGTTGAATATAAACATCTACTCATGTACTTACATTTGTTTTCACATTTTTCTATATTTTTCCCAAATGGAGATAATTGAACATTGATTTCAGATATCACTAATCTTCGATTTAAAATATAAAATTAACACTATTATAAAATCGTTTTTATAATTTCTATAATGTAGAGTAAACCACATAAAAAACAGGCTGGAAAATGCCACAAGCAATAACGAAAAAAATGTATTCGTGAATCATATTAAAAATTAAATTTAAAAAAATTACAATAAGCTAATAAAGTCTATTTTTTCAAAAATTCTCTTGCAAAAAAAAAAATTCTAGTAGTCCAATGTTTCCTGCTCATTCTTTAAAAATATTAAGGAATAATTCTAGAATTTTTATTTCTCGTATTCTTATGGTTCTAAGAATTTTGGGGTCAAAATGCAACGTCAATTTTTCAATTAACGCACATTTAAGCATGAAGGGGTCCTTAATAGTGCTTAACGGAAATACCCAATTAAGATGGACAGTGACCAGTGATTAGCATCGTTTAGACGGATGATAGACAACCCAATGGGGTCCGTACACACCATCGCCATTTCGACAAGGAATGATAAAGTTCAGTTTTTGTTTGCATTTTGTTTTTTCCTCCGAATAATTATAATCGACAGAGAAGTGTTTAAATTCTTCGCACCCATGTTCAGAAAATGTTTAATTACAGGTCGATTTATCTTCTGTTTAAATAAAAAGTGACTAAACTTAATATCCTCGTTTTCCAACGGATTCGGTTGCTTAGCAATACTGAGAAAGGTTAAATCCGATAGTTCACCATATTCGTTTATCGACTAGTAATAATAATAAAGGAGAGTCAATCAGTGGCAATTGTGAATACACGTAGTTCATTAAAACGTAAATATGAAATGGTAATTCAATTCAACATAGTGCATGGGTATTAATTTCATTCACTTATATGGCAGTAACCCTTGTTCACGAGATCGTGCGAAGTGTCAGCCAATCAGAAGCTGTCAGTAGCAGATCCGGCGTTAATAGTTGACACTGATTTCCCTGCTTTGTATTGGAGAGAGATGAGTAGCGATCGAGGATCCTGTCTGCGAAAGGATGAACTGATCTCGTCACCTGTCACCCTCCTCCACCACCACCACTATTCTACTTCGCAACCCTAAAGCAACTCAGAACTGCGTCGTCCAGAGGTTTCAAACTCATCCATTGTTCACTTTCGAAATCGGGAACTTCTCTTTAACTGAGCGTTTTTCAAAACTACTGAAAAATATCCTAATTATACACTTCTTAATACACTTAAAACAAATTATACATTTAATTTCTCATTTTTCAAGTTTTATAAGTGTATTCAAGCCATTGTTAATTTTTGAACATTTTCTACCAGTTAAAAATAAAAGACCTCATGTAATTACCAATGAACATGAATTAATCTTGCACGAATGAGCCATTCAAATCATTGAAATCGTAATAAAAGTTTAACAAATTTGTTACTTTTGAAGAAAATTTAATTTGAACACTTTGAAACTGAAGTTACAGTTTTATTGATGGGTTAATGGAATATGACCCATCATCCCCATATATCATTAATGATCTTAATGTCTTTTGCAAAGACAGCCCAAATAACCGAGATCGTTTGTTCAAGGGAGAAAAAAAATGCAAGTAATCACGTTTCCTTTTCTTATCTACTAACGTTAGTAACCTCATGTTGCTAAGGCAAAATTGTTTAATGCTTTCCATGTCAAGGAATATTAACAAGAAATGACTTCTCTAAACCCTCCCTTTAAGAATAGAAAGTAGAAAATAGCTATATCAAGATCAAGATTGCTATTTTAAGGCAGATTCTGGTCATTCAATTGCAGCCTCTTTTAATTCCTTTTTTGTAATAAAAAAAAAAACTTTCTTAAAATGAATGTAAAAATCAATCCACATATAAAACAGAATTAATTGAAAACTTTTTTTCTGGTTTAAAGTTGAAGGGAATGATATATTTAAAATCAGAAATAAATTCTGATAAAGTTGCGAATTTATCTTTTAAATTTTATAATATCACTTTTCCATCACTTTTACGGCAATGTTTCATTTTAAAAGCGTTTATAGTATATTCAACGATGTTAAAAACATCGCGTCTGGGTTTGCAAAGTCAGTCGTTCTGTTACCATTTTTTTTTTCGAATTTTTTGATTTTGACTTCAGATTTGGATAAAGCATTATAAATTAAGTTATAACAGGCTTACATGTCCTATCTATTCGGGTCGCAAAACCAAATGTTTAACTTTAACCATTTTGGCCATGTTTCCGAATAGAAAGAACATGTGTGCCTATAATTACTTTTACTCAGTTTTTGATGCTCTATCGAAATCATAAATCAAAATTAAAAATTTCGAAAAAAAAAATGGCCACTGAACGAGCGACATCGCGAATGCAGTAACACGCACTTTCAACTGGTTTAATATTTTAATTGCCTCAAACGTTAATCAATCATGCAAAAAAGTTAGTACAGGCAATACATAGGTTAATTTCTTTCCAACCAGAAGATTCAAGCATTTCTTGTGCTACGACCAAAAGCTGTGGTTCAAGTGCCGCGTAATAACCCGTAATGTATAACGGCCTTTCATGAAAAAGTGGTCACCAAATGATTAACCCGCTCTAAAAAATTAGAATCCGTTAACAGATAGAGAATATTGTAAAAGTTCCCAAAACCCGCAGAAATTAATTTATTTAGTGGTTTCATATAACGCTGTCATTTTTCATTATTTGTTTCTATACAAGTCTTTATCGACTTCTTGCCAATTATCTACGATCTAGTAAGGTTTAAAGCTACGGCCACACAGAGCGCTACGCGACGGATTCTATGTTCGCTCCGATTAGTATACAAATCTATTTATTTTATTGCTTATTTGAAGATTTACGTAAAGAGAAGGCAAAATTTAAAGATAAATTTATCTTCTCTTTACGTAAATCTTCAAATAAGCAATGAAACCAACAGTTGTATACAAATCGGAGCGAACATAGCCATCCGTCGCATCGCGCTCGGTATGGCCATAGGTTTCTGCAGGTCTACTGCGTATGGTTTCACATCACCATTGCAGGTCTACTGCGTATGCCTGTCCACGACGGACGTTTTGGACGTCCAGAAAATATTTGCGCAAATAAAACGTCCAGAACGTCACGTCCATAGCGTTCGTGGCTGTGTGCGGCGCATATTTTTTGGACGCATAGCGTCCGTCCCATCCGTTGCGTCCGTAGCCATAGCTTAAAGCAAAACGTGACAAAAGCGCCATTTTTAATACTATCCTACCATTATCCTAAAAATATATCTAATACTTCGTTGTAATATGACAGTGTATATCAAATTGTAGGATAGCTCGTTTTTCATATACACAAAAAATAAAATTCGAAAATTTGTTTCATTTGTTGCAAACTACCAATATTATCAATATCCAATTGATAAGCCGTTTCTCGCCATTTTTTTCTCAGCATTTCGGGCGTTAATGTTCCAAAGACTTCCGTAATTAGTTTTAATTCCGTAAAACACGTCCAAGTAAAAAGGAGAAAACACTGTACATACGTGTATATTAATAATTCTTGTGGAAAAGTGTTTTCTCCTTTTTACTTTTAATTAGGTTATTATATACAAAAAATTCTGGTGAACTTTTTTTAACTATGTTGAAGTATTTTAAAATTTTTGTGCATATAAAAAAAGTATCATTAAAAAAAAAAATCTGCTCTGTGATATGTATACAATTCGTTACGCTCTTTGGGTAATTTACTATTCATTATTGTGTTCAATAATTATATATTACCCTACACTATTTAGGATCTCTGACATACTTTGACCTCCCTTGATTGATTCGATCCATCGGTATTGTTGATACTTAATGTCCATAAAAAGATAACGCGTTTTTAAAACAGTCGATGCGAGATGATTAATAAAGAATTGTACTTTGGCACATCAATCAAATTAAAAGGATTAAATTAAAAAATTAGGTACCCGAATGGAGAAGGGCATTTTTTTTCCCGATTAAATAGCAATTTTTTTCTAAATGTTTTTTTTTTCAACCTACAGTAGCGGGGATTTTTTTTCTTTGTTTTGTCCATCTCTCTATAACTGGATTTCCTCGAAAGGTATGAAAGGCATTTAAAATGTTTTGGCTAGTCGATAAATATGCATCAGGGCTGGAAAAATTCGATGATTGATGTATTGCTTAATTCGGAAAAGAATGTGCATCGATAAATATGCATCAAAAACGGGAAAGCATGGTATACAGGAAAGCAAACGAACGAGTATTCAAACAAAGATATAGGAAAAACCATTATTTGTGTTTGTCCTTTACGATCCACGCAAAAAGGCAACGGAAAACCACCGCATTCATTATTCCTTGATCACCAGTGGAAAAACCTAAATGAAGAAAACAATAGGAAAGATTGAACGAAGACTAAGAAAAGTGATACAGGTGCTCAACGAGATACGAGAGAGGGCTCTGAATAAAGAATTACGAATAGCTTATGTGACCGATCTTTATAACCTAAGGGCTAGAGTTATTCCGAGTTAGATCTCTTCAAAGTAACAGTAATATATAGATTACTAATTTAAAACGAGTTTTACAATATTAATGAATGGAGTAAAAAAATTGTTCTACAACAATTGTACAAATGTTTTTTTTTTTTAAATAAATATGAAACTTATAAGATGAAGCTCCTTATTACCATTTGTCTATTTAAACAATTAAATATATTATATTTTTCTATTCTACTTTAAAGTTAGTTTAAAGTTTTTATCAGATTAAAAGTTTCTAAAATGGAAAGAAATGTAGTAATTGCCGGATTCATTTGAAACTACGAAAAACTTTCTTTTTCACGAGGAAATCAGTGCTACTCAGCAGATTCGATTAACTTCACACAAAAAAATTCTCGGGATGTTAAGTGAATTTTAAAGCAGTGGCCTCTAATGAAAACTCTTCTTTCCAATTTCGTCCTCCTTCACGAGTGTACTCATCAGAATGGGAAGGAGGACATCGTCCTGGCTGCATTGGCGCCGTCAACAACTTGGCTGCCATTGCACCCCACTTCGAAAAACTATCGATTCCTCTTGAACAATCTTGTTCGAAAACTAAAAAAGGTAAAACCCACAAAATTCGCTTATTTGTTATTGCAATGAATCAAACAAGCAATACAGAAATGAAATTTGTTTTTTTTCTGTAGCTTTTCTAATGTTGCGTAATCTTTGATTCTAATTTGCGCAATTCAGATTTTAACAGATACAAAAACATTAAAACCCCCCTTTAGAATATTAAAACGAAAGAATAAGTTTCTTAAGAGATATACCAATAACAATAATTTTAAATTATCCAAAAAATCGGTAACAGAGCATCATGGTGAAATAATTATTTATCTGAATTAATGTAAGGAAAGTTCTAAACAGATAGCAGCGAAAATATTTAATTGATTAAAAATTTTGTACTTTTTAATTGCAAACTCGTCATTGAAATTAATAACGACTAACTGATAACTACTAACACTTAACTACGAAACTATTAACATTAACGGTTATATTTTAATGTTTAAGAAATTAAAGCAAATACTCGAGACCATTACAAAATGTAAACAACATTAACTGGATATGGATTCTTGAATTCTTAAGGAATAATTGGATGCGAATGCAAGAGAATAAATAAGATGTAAACAACTAACCTCTACAATATATTAGCATGAATTATTACGGCTCTTAATATGCAATGAAATTTTGCAACCTTTAGGAAATAATCATTTTCTCAATTAGGTTTATTTTTTGTAGATTTCTTACTTTTCAAACCCGCTTCTCCGTCAGGGTCGCGGGGGCAACAGCCCTATGGAGGATCTCCAGCGCTAGCGATCTTCCGCTATCGGGCGCATGTCCTAATGGTAGTATCCAAGCCACTGAAACTCAGATTCTCCATGTAGTCTAGCCATCTGGTCTTAGGTCGACCCATTGATCTCTCCTGCTTAGGAAGACCAATTTGCGGCATCCGTATTACATGGCCATACCAACCCAACTGAGATCTCTCAATGTGGATTACTAGCGGTACAACACTTAAAGACTTCTTTGTGCTGCTGTGCACTCTATATGGTAGAGTAACACTGCCACACTTTTCAGGAATCTCATTTCGGCTGCTTGCACCCGCGATCGCACTCTTTCAGTCATTACTCAAGACTCATGACTATAGGTGAGAACGGGGACAAAGATTTGAAAACAGAGCTTGGTCTTGTTTTTCAGCTCACGTTTTGTTACCACGGATGGCGACAGTTCACCTCAGACACAGTTTACTGCACCGATCCGAGCATCTAATTTTCTATCCTGCCCTCCATCACTCGTGAATGCAGTCCCGAGATATTGGAACTTCTTCACTTGTTTCAATGGGGCTCCCTTAACATGGAGAGCGCACTGAATAGGCTGTCTTGAAAGGACCAGAAACTCCACCTCGGCCACTGATTTTCATCAGAGACTCTTCAGATTTGGCTGCAAAACGAAAATCATGCTTTAGGTTGGTGCGAGAATACCCAAGGAGGACAAAGTCGTCACCAAAGAGCAACACCACCAAACAGTCGCCCAAACAAACTCGCTCATCGCCTCCGTTGCCCCGGTCTATTCAGTCTATAAAGATAATGAACAAGAGGGGCGACAGTACGCACCCTTGGCGGAGTACAACACGCACGGCGAACGGTCTTAAGGCCATTTATTCGGACTCACATCTCAGCTTTCGTACAGAGTCAAGATAGCAACCAGTAATTGCCCATCCACCCCGTACTCTTGCAACGCTCGATATCTTGTTATAAAATAACGAAATATTTCTATTCTTGGGTCTTCATTTTGTAATTTTTTATTACGAACAATGGAAACCGGTTTAAAATGCCTTTATTACTATGTATAGTTTGAAACACTTATGCCAAACGGTACCAAAATTTACCTATTTAAGGAGTTTTTCTTTCGTACAGATCAGTGTTTCTCAGATTTTTTCTCTCTGCGGACCGGTAGTATGATTAAATAGGTTTTGCGGACCGTAACAAATTATCTGCAAGAAATCCAGCGTGCTAAATAATCAGAGTTTTAAATTTTATTTTGTAATTATCAAATTAAGGTAATTTTCGTGGAACGGTAAAAAGTTTTTCCCGTACCAACAGTTGTTCGTAAATTTTGACTTGGTCTGAATTCTGGTCTTTGACAGTGAATAGCATCTGAACCCTTTAACAGAAATGACTTGTCCTAAATGATTTGCATTCCCACACCTAATCATTTGAGAAGAGTAGTAAAGAAATTATTTTAACACAGTAATAAGCGGTAAATGAGTTTACAATAGTGACTCAAAAATCGAACAGCATTGCTTTTTGAATTCAAACTGGGTCACAATGCAATTGAGGCAGGTCCAACGCATGGACAGGATGCCTTGGCAACAAAAAAAGTTCAGTTTTGATTTTCGAACGTCTGAAATGGTGATTAATTGCTCGAAATTAGCCCCTGCTCTGGACGACCGCTTGCTGTTTTCTGAATGGACTCATTGAAGCTAATCCATCCAAACCTGTCATGAATTAGACAACTCTGCCAACTGAGGGAACTGCATAACCATCTTCGCCTACTGGGAAAAGTATGTATTTTAAAAAAAAAATATGGAATCCCCCCCCCCCATGCTATGTCAACAGCGAATAAAATGCAATGCCTCCGATACTTATTCTTGCTTAACGTCATCAGAGCTACCGTTGGACCGAATCATTATACGCAACGAAAAATGAGTACTCTACAAAAATTTCCATCGCTCTTATCGATGATTACCGCCAAGGCACCCCTCCTAGGAAGATCTCAAAGCAGGACCTACACCCAAAGAGTGTTACCGACTTTTTTCTGTATAGCTGTTGGAATAGTGCGTAAGAAACATCAAACCATCGCTGCACATTATGCACGGCATGCTCAAAGAGATTAATCATAAACCCTTTCAATGATAGCCAATATTGGCAAATCGTAAAAGTCCCTTCCCCGTATTCCTACAGGACAATGCAAGACCGCGCACAGCTTTACAGACCTATTCAAAGATTAAGCAGTTTGGGTTGAAAGCTTTGCCTCTTCCATCCTCCGTACTCATTTGACATTTCCCCACAGATTATCACCTGCTTAGATCATTGGATAATCATGTTTAGATATGTGCCTACACAACAGTTAAATCGTCTTCGCTCGAAATAGAGTTGCAAGGCCTTGTCACCTCTAAAACCAAAGATTTATGCCGACATGGGATTTACAAGCATTACCCACCCGTTTGAGATGATATTGTGACGGGGAGGGGGGGGGTATTTTAATGAATAAATTAAATGTCTTTATTAGATATGCGAGTGGAAATGTCTCACTGAAAATAGAGAAAGAAGTTTTTAGCTGACCAGATATTCAGTTAAGTATTGAAAGCCTAAATTATGATCTTTTAAACTGATCCGAAATATATATTTAGATGGCAGTCGTCTTTACTGTCGATAGCCTTTACGAATTTTACATGTTAAATTTTAAAATTGTGTATAAATAGGCATTTTTTTTAGAACTTAGTTTCGTTAAGCCTTGAAAAATATGCAAGAGAATTAGAATGAATTTGATCTGAAATAAAATGCACTTTCAAATATTAAAAAAAAAACTATCCAGAAAAATCGGAAAAAAATTAATAGTGAATTTACTACTAACGCTTCAAACGTTTTGAGTTTTTAATCTTACAGTTAGTGGTCATTCCCGTTTAAATTTCCTTTCATGCGTTTTCTTTACCCTACATTCTGGAATCGATGTGAAGCTTGAGGGAGAAAAGCAAACTTCCTTTGCAAGGAAAAAAGAAAAAACCTCCAACAAATTTAGGTATATTAAAATCGATAGAAAAATCTTGGCAAGAGAAAAAAGTTTCATCAATTTCGGGATAACTCGTCCTCTTCCACCTTTCATTAAAAACTCTTTACGTCCCTGCTCTAATTAATATTTCATGGCCTTGATAAGTAAACTTTAACAAATGAACATAAAGAGTCAATGAATATAACATTGGCGTGAACCCAAGGGGAATGGAATTAATCTCAGCTTTGAAAATGTGGGATACACGGTTTTTTGGGCGGTTTAGGTGAAATATGAAGCAGGGAAATTATAAAATTTTGCTATACACTATCAAATTAGCCGCGTTTTTCCTTCTCTAAATCAAGAAAAGTGTAAAACGGGTTGAAAATTGATAGCAGAAAATAAGATTTCAATTTTATGAAGGCTACAATTGCTATTAACTTTAATGAAAACGTTACTCAGTGCTGAGAGTAAAAAGGCTTCCGAAAATGAGGAATTTTAAAAGGTAGACAATAAATGGAACTTTATTTGAAATTTAAGGGCACTTGTTAGGAAAACTCTTCATAAGCGATCTATTTTTCATATATTATTAATAACGTAAAAGCATTTTAAAATTAGAGTTATTGCATTATCAATCTTTGTAATTTTAACAGTAAAGGATAGTCCTCTTTCTAATTATAAAAAAAAAATTGAACTTTAGATTTAAATCTAATAATGTCTTAGCGTTTGAAAACTTTTTGTCAAGTTTCATCTACAAGATACAAATCTTAATTTCAGAAGAAAATTTGAACACATTAGTCTTAATTGCAGGTTCATGATTTGAAAAGGTATTTCACAAATAGCTATGAAAAAAAAAATTTAAATTAAAATATTTAAAAGAATTTTGGCAACTCAGGATTATTAATGCAAACTTAATTATCTTAAGTTTTTTTTTATTCCCTATCAATTAGTAAGCCAATTAAAATTAAGAATTAAAGTTTCATCAATAAATTGATATATTCAAAAGTTTTAGCGGGAAAAATTAAATTTTATCTTTATTACTCGATTCATAAGTCATTTAAGTTGGACCTTCATACTCTAGTAGCGCCTTCTGAAATCCAACACTTCATTCATGAGAAACAAAAACCAGGTGTCAAAAGCATGACTGATGAGCAATACGATTCACATCCGTTTCGTATTTGATCCACCACAACTGGAGAATATTAAGATCACGCCACTACCTTTCATGAGGAATTAAAGGAATCGTAAATTTAAAACCTTTCTGAATATTTTCCTTTAGAAATTTCGACAAATATAAACCCGTTTGAAACTGTCCAAAGTAGATATTTAGAGATCATTATAGCATTTTTCTTTTAAATCTAAGAAGCGCCTAGTATATAATTTAGCTAGGGTTTCGTTTCGTCTCCAATACCTTAGCACTCATCCCTGCTCGTATTATAAAAACTTTGATGGTTTGTTTGTAAATCGTATTTTTCCCCGTAAAAAAATATATTGGCAGTGTACTTCTAAAACAGGTGGTGTTTTGTCGAGGGATTACGTGCACGAAACGGGATAAAAAGCGGGGGTATTGGTTTGGCCTCAAGTTGGCGACAGATGCAGACAATTCTATTGTTTATCCCTCTCAAATAATAATAGGTTTAGAATAGGGGGGAGTGACTGAACTTGGAACAGGATGCAGTAAATGTCCCCCCTCTCGCCTTCGTCCTGCGTCCTCTTCCCTTCGGGGGTCACTTCTTCCCCGGGAAGCACCAAATATTCCACCCATCTCGAGGTAAACAAAAGCAGCAGACATTTCCAACTGTTTTTCGAATGATGGATACGAGTGGCGTTAAATCTCAACAGAAGCCCAATGCTGACCTAGATAATGGCCATGAGTATTGGACCAATTTATGTCATGTGTATCGATTATTGGTAAAGCCATCAATTCATATTACCATTAAGATCTCGACGTTATGCCATTTTCAGTTATTTCACGCATTTTAACGATTTGAAGCGAATCCATCCCTTTAACTCAAACGAATACAATTTGCCTTTCAAATTTTAGGCCCAAAGTTAATTGATAAGCTTTTTTTTATTAATAATGTTATGTAAATGTGATCCGAAATTACTTTTAAATGCTGTAATCCGGAAGAACATTTTAATATGCACCTCTATTATGAACTTAAATTAATCTTAAGTTCAGATCTAAATTTAATTTACATGAATATTGGGATTTGTTGAGAATGGAATGACGATGTACAAGAAAAGCCCGAGACAAATACTCTGAAAAAGTCTTACTACTCTGTTCAATTTTGAGAATGGAATGTAAATTAAGTTTGTTGAATTTGTTCTAGCGGGCAGGATGTATTTACTATGACCCTGATATTTTAGGTAGATTAACTGGTATCGTCGTAATAACCGAACTTTTTTTTTTTTTTGCATTTTAATTCGTGCCGTAGTTTTTGTCATAGAATATGAACTTAATTTTTCTATGTTTTGTGTTGGTACTAAGGGACTTCCCACTCTGGCTATCGCTATTGGGATTTGCTCCTTTTCCGCTTTTGGCAGAATAAAGATTGTTAATTTAATTTAAATCCGACTTTTCAGGATATCATTTATTCGATTAAATGAGTATTCTTATTGTAAAATTATTTTTATAAACAAATGTGGACATCTTCGAGTGTGAATGTTTTATAAAAATTTCACTGTTCACTGAATGGTTTAGACTCAATTCAAAGATCACAAGCTACTCTTAATTTGAATAAGTTCATTAAATATATTTTTCTAAATGCATCATACTGATACATTTTCTTGGTTAATAAAATACGTCTTGTATGCCTAATGTTTAACAAAAATCAAAAACAAAAAAGAAAAAAAAAGTAAGTGTATAGTTCACTTTAAGTTATCGTTAACTTTAGCGTCGCGTTCTCTCCGAATCTGCTACAGAACGGTTACATTTCATTTATATGAGATGTGGCAAACTCATGCAACAATACCTGGTTATTCGGTTGAACGCTTTACTGACGCTGATGTTTGACATGGCAATAGATTAAAATTTGATCGATTTATTCATTTTAAATCAAATGCACGAAATTCAAGATATTAGGAGAACTTTGTGGTAACGCTGTGCATCACTCGTATCTTTGACGCAGGAATGCCTACATAATGCATGCTAATATGCGCGATTGAAATTTAAAAATTTATAAGTTTAGGATCAGGTTTGTATATTAATCTCTACAACTTACGCTATAGTAAAGTCAAATCAAATTACACCCGACACGCACTGCCTTCCCGGAAAAAAAAAAAATTTAGAGTAAATATTAATGAAAATGGTTTCCACGCTTCTTATTCCAGAACAATGAAATTTTAAGAACATTCATTTTTCATGTTTTTCCTCGTCTTGCAAATGAAAAGTCTAGCAATTTACCTAATTTACAGTTTGTTATTCCCACGTGAATCTATCCTTTCCCTTCCTTGGTCATCCCTTGGCCGCAATGGAAGACGTCCGACCCATTCAGTGTTTTCCCACTCCTTGGTCCAGTGACAAGAGGCCGCTTGTCACGAGTCCCCCACACCATCACCTGTTCCTCATGGCTGGGTGCCCTTCTAACCCGTTATCTCTCTCTCAAGTGAGCATTGGACATGCTTCGCTAGTATGCTTACCCCCTCCTTTCGACGTATCCACTAACCTACCCTCTTCATGAAACCCGTGAAAACTCTTTCGCCCTCCACCTTCCCCATCTCCTATTAAAAAGAGAAACGTGAGAATTTTTTGAACGCTTCAAAAGATTAAATGTTACAGTTCCAAAACTAACAACAAAAAAATAACCAGTAGCTTTTAAAGAGCTAGTGCCTAGAATTTAATGAAAACTGACGTAAAATTCAACAATGATTCAGAACGTACACGAAAGGCTGCCAATTCTTTTTTAACCTTTTGATGAATAAAAGTATATTTCTATAAAATTGTTATAAAAAGTTTTGAAATATCATGGAAATTTTTCTCGCTTGACCGAACTTCATTTTCGTAAAGCTCTAATTCGCATTTAGTGGTTGACTTATTTTTAATTTTTTTTATTTTTTAGGGTAAATGCTTCCCAATCTTATCTTTATACATAATCTTCACCCAGATGGGCTACTGATTAACAAATAACGAACATTGCCTTCAAAAATGATAAAAACTGTGGAAAGCTCTACAAGAAATCCATCAGCAAAGAGAAAGACAGCATCAGCGATGATGACCATAAATTTATTATTTTTTTACTAATAGCATAAGAGAATATTTTGATTCCAAAGAAAATAAAAATTCGTTAAAATACTAGAATGGTCAAATAAGTTGAATAAAAATAAGTTTTGCTGACTCTTTCCTTTGGCGGATTATTATTAAATATGCAATTATTTCCTTTTAAAATACGGTAATATTGAATTGGTAACAAAATAATTCAAAACTAAACAAAATTAAGTTATTTTAGTTCTGGTTCACTCGATAGCCCATTCAGCACGGAACACTAATAATGGTGATTACCAAGATGACAAAACATTGACATTAGCCTTATCTAAGTTTTTAAAAACGTCTTCCTTCCTCTTTTGTTAAATTTATCTTTGGTTTACATCACAAATTTACGTTATGATGCAGACACTTATTCAATCGGGCATGGATTTATTGTAAATCTTGTGTACGAAATAGGGAATTTCAATTAACTTCTTAAACGTAATTGGATTGTAAAGATTTGAATATAAGTGCGGATCATCCTATATTCTAATATTTTGTAAGATTGCAAATGCGTAAAAAAATTTAAATCATGTTCTCTACATACACATTTCAGTGTCTCCTTTTTATTTTCGTATGTCATATTCCACAGTATATAAGGAAAAAGGAGGGGATGTTTCGAGAAAGCGTCTATCTGGAGCCGGAATGAATGGACTGAAAATATCCCTCCCTCCCCCCGATTTCCCCTCCCTCGTATTTATATAGTGACTCAACGCGACCCATTAGTAAATATCAATGAAGAGTCAACGGGGAAAAAGAAACTATCAGATGGCCAATTACAAATTGTGTAGAAGATTGATTCAATTTTTCTAAGATTAAAAATTATTAAATTTAATAGGTTTTTTGCTTTCAATAACCTTCATAGATTCAGCAATAAACTTTTTTTCTCCAGCAAAAGGTAAGAAATCGATAAGAAGAGCGCCAAGGTGACGGGGCATATTTTCTGAAAAAAACATTTATCGTAAACACGAATTGAAATCAATCGGAGACGAAATGAAACCGCTTTCCTTTCAAGCGAGGAATTACGTGAAAAGTACCATATTTTGGAAATAAAAATGCTCATATTTGAAATCTCATTTAAGTGCGTGTGAAAACGCATTGTATATTTAGTTTCATTTTCTATCAAGATTCTTGAAATGAGTGATAGAATACATTTAATATTAAACTACATTTGAAATAAAAAGTTATAAAAAAATCAAAATATTTAAGATTTAATCTTTAAGAAATTTATGATTTAATAGAATTTAAAGTGAACGAATCTCAATGTTTATTTTTTTCAATATGACTTATTCAAAAAAACTTTTAATTTTTTACGAAAAAGATTACTCAGTTTCTTTAACGTATTTTCAATCATTTTTCCTTATTTTCCATAAATTAACTAATCCGAATGATCGAAGTGCATTTTCTTTTGTGTAAATAGAATATGCGAGATTCGAAGGCTAACCCCTGAATTTATAAGTGAGCATTTATTATTATTATTATTTACAAACGATTCGATGGCGTACAAACATCTCCGCCATTGATCCGGCCTTTAAATTGGTTAGAATGTTTAACAGTGGCTTACCTAACAATAATAATGTTGATATTTTTTAAATAGTTTGAGTTTTTGTCTTAATTTGATTAAATTTAATTACTTATTTATTAGTTATTTGTATTTCTTCATTAACCCCGTTTTTGGGCAGTCGCCTGTTGGGGGACAACATGGGTCTTAACCCTCTGGTTTATCTGGTTGGTTGCTCCCCTGTTGTTGTTACAATTATTATTATTATTATTATTATTATTATTATTATTATTATTATTATTATTATGTAATTGTATGGAATAAATTCTCGATTCGATAAAAACAAGTCCGTAGAAGTCGACAGTTACATAAGAAAATTAAACAAATCTACAACTGATGTTCAAGATTGTCAATTAAAAGTTATTTAGAAGATTAAAATGATAGGATGGTTTCATATATACAGTCTTGAATATTTGGGTTATTATGTAAATTGGTTCATGAGTCAGTTTATTTATAGCACCGAAAGTAAATATTTTTACTTCAATAGTTTAGTTTGTTACTTTGAATTTCAAAAAAATCTTCTAGTTATTCTGGTTGTTGTAGTTAAATTTTGGCCAACCATTTATCAGCTTTCTTCTACAATTTCTCTGATCTTTACATTGCAAAATCTGAAGCTATTTATTCCTTACTGATAAACAGAAATTATCTGATCTGCCTTTATGTGATACAATGTATTGGAAATCGTTTTTGAGGGGAGGGGGAGACAATAGGTTGCAATGTAAGAATCTTATTAATGCATTCATGACGCTTATTTATTATGCAAATCAATCGAATTTCTGGGAGATGAGAACTCTGATGTTTTACTATAAACAGAATATCAGGAGTTCTGAACAAATAAGGTGTTCGGCCAATCAAAATCGAAAACTCATCTAATTCTCTAAAGATAATTCGTAATTTCTGAGAGGCTTTTTTAATTATCTTTTAGTTTTCGAAACGATATGGTAATGATCCTACCTAATGAAAAAATTGGTTGAAAAACCGATTTACACGAACTCTGATTATATTTGGGGTAAATAATTAAGCCCAACTCGAACATGGAAATCAATTTAGTACAAACGTGTGCTTGTGGCATTTCCGATAAAAGGTCTTTACACATTTCGAAAACAAATTTTGACAGGTTTCTAGGTTGACTAATTCAGATTTTGTTTATTATGATCGTTTTAAAAAGAATGGAATTTTAAAAATAGTTAGAAAATTCACCTTAAAAATACCTTAAAATTTTATTATAAATAGAATAATATATACATTTATCCATGAATTCTTTCTAATGCATTTGTATTGCTAAAGTTGCTATAGAAACGCTTATTTTGAAAGAGTATTTTTCAAGAGTTTCTCTTTTTTTTATTTTTAAATTCATGAAGGTAATAAGAGGAAAAAAATATTATGAAAAAAAATTAAACCCAATTACAAAATAGAAAATAGACGATAAAAAAAACAACAAGACAGATGGAATAATTACCGGCAGTGTTGTTCTTGCATTTTCTTACAAGTACAGGAGACCGTTCGATAAAATTTCAAGACAAATTCACAACCAAAAATGTTCAGTTATATTAATTAACTGAAGATTCAATATCCGATTTAAATTCTGAGATACAAGTGTGGTTAGGTGGATCGGAGGGAACCAATTGTGGGATGTTGTATTCAAATGAAAAAGGCGAAGGATTCAACAGGCAACTCCTGTCAATCTGCTCTTACTCTTGTCATTTTTTAAACCAATCGAGGGCTCTACGAATTAAAGCATGACATTTTGATGTGACAATTTCCTTATTAACTTACATTAATATGTTATTCTGTCATATCCATCACATGTTAATTGAATACAAAAATTATTTATCCTTTCCAGCTCCACTTCTGCATAATTTATTACACCAATTTAAAAACATTGAAAGATTTATTTTACGTTTATGTCTTCAAGAAGCCCCAGCATATTCAATGTAAAAACATTAAATCTTACAATTAATTACTGCAATGACACGCAATTTATATCCGTTTCGAAGGAGATGATCGAAGGGCTCGGAATATTCTTCCATAAAATTGTAAAAACAAGTGAACAGAAAAGTGCAAAAACCTGTTTAATATAATATGCATAACACGAGATTTTGTTAAATATAAAAAAAATTCAAAAATGGGTTTTCCTTTGCGACTTACGAAATTGCAAGAAAACTGGAATCCATGAAAGGATTTTTCCTCAGAGATGAAGTTGAATGATAGTCATAAAAAAAAAATTCAAAATAAATTTTAGTAAAAATCAATAAAAAAAAAAAAAAAAAAAAAAAAAAAAGGAGGAAAAAAAAAAGCCCCTACAATTTCGTTTGGGTTTTTATTCAATTGCCTTAATACTGAATATTTATGTTCCTTACTTTGCACATTTCAAAACCTTACTTTGCATACTTCAAGTGAATTCTTTTTCTCTGGAGATCGGAAGAGATTTGAAAAGCGACAAATCAATTAAATATGAGCGCTTGAGAGAAGGATAAATCTCTTTAATTTCAGTCCTAACATTATTTAATTTTTATAAACTAATTAAAAATGACAGTTTTTATCCTTACATAAACGATGGACAATTATATATGCATTCAACAAATATTAAACATTAATTTTCAAAATATACAAGACATGAAAAATCTTTCCGAGTTTCCCTTACTCAAGCAATTCAAAGGGTAAATAGTACAAGTGAAAGAAAACTCCACTATTTAAAATTACGAGCTATAATATTCGCACTTTGTGGAATTGACTACCAAAAATATGTTTCTGCTGTATATAAGATATAGTACATAAACGTTACATATTCAAAGTTAACACTGACTCTTGAATAATCACATAAACGCCAGTCTCAAATGTTTCGAATTTTCTCTCGCATTCCCAAATATAACTTTAAATGCAATCTAATATTACTTTTAATTACACTTGGTAATAAAATATTCCAAATGATAATAGCAAGAAGTATTTTAGAATATTTTTCAAACGGTCCTGAAGAAAACTCCAAGGTTCTGCAATGAAAACTATTTCAAAATGCAAAATAATTTATTATACGAATCGTCTCTTCCGAATGTGGATGGTTAGTTGTTTTTAAGGTTCCACGAAATATTCATTGAAAAAATTACGTAGATAAATTTCTTTTAAAAATAAAAGTTTTAAATTAGTTTATTATTTTTTGTCATTGTTTATCTAACAAAGAATTTCGTATACATTGGAAAGAAAAAAACTAAAATGCACACTTATCATCCAATGCTTTTCTTGTTCAATTTAAGTATACAGTATATTAAATTTCCATTCAATCTGTGTTCTTATAAATGGTACGAGCACAGATGAAAGTGACAATTTATCTCTGCAATTAACAAGAATAGATTACATGGTAGTCGCTGAATTTCGTAAGAAGCGGAACAATATGAAGCTATTGTTTCCGATTGAAAAGAACTTATAAAAGAAAATCTCCAAGAGATAGCTTTAAATTGATCAACAAAAAATTAAATGATTTTAGCAATTGAATTGTTTTATAAGGGTCGTCTCGCAACGAAACACTAATTTCTCAACGTTTCTTTTGGTTTTGGGAGAAAGGGCCTGCAACAAAGGATGACCCTGAAGCTATTGAACCGAATTGGCTACGTTTATTCCTATCTGCAAGGAAAATTTCAATGCGCTTACATTCTCCGCCAATTATTATTTTCTGTGGTTCATTGCCAACGACCTTTCCCGTCAATTGGTCCAATGTAAAACGAGATTTTTTCCTTATAATTTCCATTCGACTGTGCCGAGTGACAATTGAGACGGACATTTAACTCTATTGATTCAGAGAATTTTTTTGTCAGCAACGATCACCATCGACATTAACTTTTTATTAACCCGTGAAAATCGGTCGATGATTATATGATCATAAACGGAATTAAACAACTTAACATCCCACTGGCTTTTCACTTTTAAATTACAAATGCATTTAAAATTACGCAGAGGGGAGGGAAAGAAAAGAATTTTGCAAATCTTTAATTATATTATGTATAGAAAAAAAATTGAAAAGGTTGATGGAAGTTTGCAAAGTATACCAGAGGAACTAGCTATTCAATGCAGCTATATAGCTTTTAATTCAAATTCATATTACATTCATTATTTCTGGCTGTAAACTTCCGGTAAAAAGCTATTGTACCTACATACTTTTTTATTTTTTCTATTGTATCTCGAACAAACCGTCGCTTTTGTTTAGGCCTTAGTTCAGCTTTAGATTGAGGAATTGCTATAAGTATTATTATATAATGCTTACATAAGTTTCCTCGGTTCCATGAAAATCTATCAATGTATAGAGATTTTAAATAATTAAAACAAGAAGAATATATCTACGACTAGATAGTCAACCTACTGGATTATTATTTCACACATTCCTTATTCTGTTTGCAAGGTCGTATTTTCTTACGAGGGAAAGAGATTCAAAGCGTGCATGCAGTTCCCTTTACTGTACGCTAAGGTATCAATCATTTCGTCACGCATAACCATTTCTATACTCCCTCAGAGATCAACTATTCGCGAATAAAATGTACAAATTTCAATTATCTTTCTGGTAACAGTTTTCGATGCACACTCATTTAAAATGTAGGGACTAGGGCTCTGCAGCAAGACTCAGAAGTCTAGATCACGCCTTTTCTTCGTGAAGAATGCTTTCAAAATGTAACAGCAATGATAAAATGATCCATGGTTATATTGATAACATTCAAAACTACCAACTAACCTCTCAGCATAATAAAGAATATTTAACAACGTCGTCAACTCAAGTGATTGTTTCAAGAAATTTTAATTTTTTTTTCATTAAACACCAGGTCTACAAAAAAAAAATTTTTTTTTTTAAATTGGGGCGCTGAATCTAAATATGAAATCAGTTTTTCCTCTATCAGCTCTACTTTTCTTAGATACGCCCACTTATCTATCAAGGTTTTTTCTATTCAATACATTCAAGTAGGGGTGTTGTAAAATTATTATACAAAGATTGTTACAGTTCTTAGTTGGACGAGAGAAAATCATCTTTCCTCCACTGCATATCAAGCTGGGCCTAATGAAGCAGTTTGTAAAGGTTCTTGGTAAGAACGGATTATGCCTTGCATACGTAGGGGGGGAAATGCCTCAATTGAGTACGAAAAAAATTAAAAGCAGGAATATTTGATGGCCCAGAAATAAGACAACTCATTAATGGTCCTGCTTCGTAAATTCCATGAATGAGACTGAGTAAAAAGCCTGGACTTCGTTTGTTGCAGTTGTCGGAAATTTTCTGGGCAAACGCAAAGCTGAAAACTATGTTGAGCTGGTAAGTGTGATGTTTAAGAGTTTCAAATCCTTTGGGTGTAACATGATTCATTAAGATGCGCTATTTACTCAGATACACACGTGTCCTAAGTTATGGACAGTTTTCATTTAAGAGACGCAAGTGAGGAACAAGGTGAAAGATTTCACCAGGATTTTAAAACTATGGAGGACCGCTACCAAGAAAGATGGGATACGCATATGATGGCAGATTACTGCTGGAGTTTAAAAAGGGACTGTTCCAAAATACATTCAAGAATGTCACGGACGCGAAGCTTCCGAAGTGTTCAGTGGCTAGTTGGTTTCATCGACGACTTTCCTCTTTTTTGTACTTTGTAATTAGATAAGTACAACTGTAATATTCTCTATGATTTTCATATTCCTTTAACATTTTATAAAAATATAAAAATAATTTTTTTTGATCCATGGATTTAACATAAAATAACGTAACGTATATTTCACTAAAATGTTACATCTTAGAAATTTGAGTGCCTAGGCAAAAATTAATGCCATATTTAAATTCAGGGAATGATATTTATATCAAATCAGCTCCAAATACCCCGGCACCAAAACAACTGTTGGCCAGTGTAATAGATTGATACAGAGATCCCCGAGGACCTGCTGAATACTATAGAAATTGTAAAGCAACTATTTTTTTTTTTACTTTTCTGATGCACTACGGGTTTTATTACGGGGATCCTCAATAGGTAGCTGGCGGTTCTATAGCATGTGTCCTCAGTTATGGACGGCACGTACTATCGCAGCCCATTCTTTCTTTTGAACAGCTTTTCTCGAATGTCCGAACATATGGGCTTGGAATCTCCGGAGAAAAAAGCGTTTTATTCATTGACAAACTATTGCAGGACATTTGCAACGTTATTCAGCGAATCCCGAATTCTCTACAGCCTGCGATTTGTTGAATTTGACAATGACAACTTTCAATTGGTTGAAGCGAGGTCTAAGAAGAGCAATGATATATCGTTGTCTTGAGCGACGATTCCGATTTTTCCCTCGCATCGTATCGATAAATTTGATCTACACGAATTTAACTGCTTTTTGGTAACTTACTTGAGCTATTAGAATTTTTTCCTTCAGTCCGATTCCTCAATCATAAAAGCGTTTTATTCATGCGATAATTTATGAAAATAAATTAGTACAGGTTCTCGAGGTTAATTTGATCTACGATATTGACAGTCATATGAAAGATTTTTTCACAGACCGGATAAAGTTTTCACAAGAAATATTAGTGCATTCCAAGAGCGTATTGTTTCGCTATAAATCTCGTTAGAAGCCGCCAAACTGTTCATTATTGATTCCCCCTAATTCTGATCAATTTCATCTTTTTTAAAAAAAAAACAAAAAAACTGTGTACGCCTTAAGCTCTGACTGTAATCGATTCTCGAGTTTTAAGGGATTAAGAAAATTTACATTAATTCGGTTATTGAGCTGCGCTTGGTGTCCGCTCAATTTAAAGAAACGATTTTAAAAACTGATTAATAATTACTACTTTTTTTGCTACGATCACTTATAATTCATATACAAAGTGTGCTTCGAAAGGAAAGGTCAATATTTCGGTTAGGTACAGAATGAGTTAAGTCAAAAAGTTTATATAAACATGAAATCTTCTGAGATACAGCTATTGGTTAAGTATTGAATAATTCAGCCCGTATTTCGAAAACTACTCCGCCGAATTCGACCAAATTGTGATGTTGTACAAGAACTAACGTTTCCTCTACTCCTTAAAATTTCAAGATCCTAATTTTAATATTCCCGAGTAATCGATCCGTTTATCCTATAACGGATGCGGTGGACCATATAAGAGAACGTGAAGATGTCTTCAGGCGCACAACTTGGTACGTTCTTCTGAAACATGCATCGAAATACGTGGCGAACTTTATCATAAATTTTCGAAAGTTATTAGATTGCTAATGCAGTAAAGTAAAAACTTCGTAATTTTAATTTCAAATAGGTGTAGCTCAGAAACCATTAATAAAAGATGCCAAATTTGTACACTGCTCAAAACAATTAGGGAAACACATTTTCTAAATTCTGTCATCCGTCGTCTAAAAGAATTATAAATAAACAAATGAAACAACAATTACACCATTTATTAACAAAATCCAAATACATCTTATTAACTCCAATGCCTCTTATCCCTCATTCAAAAAGAAAAAATATAAAGTATCCCTCCCCAAAACCATGTAAATTCTATGTATTGGGAAATCAATTCTCATTGTATTTTAAACATTAGCAATGCGTATAATTTCACGAGCACAAATGTCTTCTTGTGGCATTTCCGCCCATTCTTCGATAAGAACTTCACTGAGCTGCTCCGGTGCAAAGACGGACGCTTGCAAAAATGTCTGCAAGCAGATCCCACACAAGCTCGATTGAGTTTAGATCAGGAATCATTGATGGCCACTCCATAACCGTGATTGGGCGTTGTTTGTACAATGAGGGCTGGCATTTTCCAGCATTAAGACGAATTCTGGACCAATGCCATATGCAGCAGTCACAACATGACACTCTAGAATATCATCAATGTAACCTTTGGCTGTTAAGATTCTGATGGATGATGACGAGGTCAATACAGATTCTAGTCCACTGCATCACCCAGCCACATCCGAATCTATCGAATTCTTGCATCGTTGCAGGGCAATACCGTTCCTTTATGCGTCAGTATACACGTGTGCGTCCATCACAGCGGCCCAGACGAAGCCTTGACTCATCTATGAAGAGCACCTGCTTCCGGTGACGAAGCTGCCAACCAGCATGAGTGCGGACAAACATAATGCATGCCCGTTTGTGTGGATTACTCATACATGCACCTCGTGCTGGTCGACGTGGCCTCGAGTTGGCCTCCCTGAGTCCGTTACGGATAGTTTGGTCATACGGATAGTCGCCGTCTTCGGGTCATTTTCCAGGCGTGGTGCGTTTCCGTAATGAGGATGTTACGATGTAACGGTCTTGCCGACGAGTTGTTTTACGTTTACTGCTCTGTCCAGATCTTCCGGAATATTGACCCGTTTCTAGGATCAGTTTCCAAAGTCAGTAGATGACAAAAGGACTAACAGCTTGTTTGCCACATAACTGTTCCATGGCCTTCCTAGAGTAAAGTAACTGCAACAGATGTCGCATTTGGTGTGCTTTGTGTAAATATCGATCAGCGAAATGACAATCTTTACATTGTTCAGCAAAATCACAAGGATTTGTTGAGATGAAATGGGCTGTATGGAATATAATGAGGTTGATTTGATTTTTTATTAATGAATGGCATGGGTGTCTTGTTCCATTTTTTCTTTAGGAGTATATCATTTAGAAGACTGATGGCAGACTTTGGGAAATGTGTTCCACTAATTGTATTTTAGCAGTGTATAAACTTTTTGACTTACAATAACTCATTCTATACCCATACAAAATATTGACTTTTCCTCCCGGGACACTCAGATTTCCGTTACTAGAGATTAATATCAAATGTTATTTTTGAATCAGAACAAGTCGAAACCAGATTAGAACATGTAAGTAATAAAAGTACAATGTCACTAGATTTAGTGGGCCCATTTTATAACTATAGTATAATCGAAGCTCATATACATGTATTTCAAAGCCTGCTGAGGACCAAATAACGTCACAAACGTCACTCAAATTATTGGTTTTTACCCAAAATATTACCTATAAATGAAAATGATTTTTAAAAGTATAAACTCTCCTACAAGTGATGATTTTCGATTTCTTTACGTATTTGAAAGTAGCCCATGAATTTGATTGGAAAGAGTTTAGAATCGGGTCGATGAAGGTTAAGCAATAAGCAGTGCTGAACTATGGTCAAATGAGTTATTTGAACGCGGACCCATAGGACTTTCCCGAACGTAAACTTTCTTAACTCTAATAGCAGTAATGGAATGGATATGGTAAATTATAAAATTTTATAAAATGTTCTCTAATAGAAAAATATGCCTAATGTAATAATAGAAATCTATACATAACCGCTATAATTTTCTGAACTGCCTTATAATAAATTAAACAAACAATTATAAAAATAAATTTCCGTCCTTTCACGGTTTGATTTTCTTAAAGTGATAAACCGCAAATTGATTATGTTAGAATAAACAAAATCTAGGATGTAATATCGGCTGTAGAGTTAAATAATTTTATCTACACATATCTACTTAGATAACGTTACCAGAGAAGGTTATAAGCTTTTCCCTCCATTTGGTTAAGTAGCAAAGGAATGTTTGTTGACGTTCTGTAGCTTATGTAATTTGTCAAATTGTTTTGATTATGTTAGATAATGTTGATTATCGCTTCAAAAGCGTTTTAGAAACACGGAGAAATATTCCTTAAAATTTTCCCCAAATATTGTCACCGTCGACTGAACATAAGTGAAAGTAAAAAGCCTTTGCATTAATAAACATTACATAAAAAAAGTGAAAGGTTATTCCACTCTTTCGGGATCAAGTGCAAGGTCCTTTTTTCTTTTTTTTTTTTTCCATCCTTAAAAAAATAAAAATCACCGCCTCTTAAAAAAAAGAAGTAAATTAGGTCAAGCAAGCGATTCCTTCCTTCAACCTCATTTTAAGGTTACATTATATTCATTTCTGAATGTTGTTCCTTCTATTGCTGGTATCACTGAACTTTAACGCTACTTTGCGATACAAACGATCCTGAAATATCCATTTCAAGGGATTTCCTTTAAAGCATTTTTTTAAGGGTAAGGAGAGGGAGAAATTTTAATTTAGTTAAACGGAACAATTAAGGTTTTTGATTACACATCTTGGAGACGAGTCTAGAAAACAATGTAAAGGCCCGATTTTTAACACAGACAAATTATTATTCATGCAATATCAGTGTCAAATTCACCTTTTATTTTTTCTTTAAATTTTTTTCTTTTTAATGCATCATGTAGATCTATGATAGTTTTGAAATGTGATAAATAGAAAGTTCCGTATCATGGTTCAAAATTATGCATTTTAAAGGTTTCTAGATTGACGCTTCATTGGTGTAGAGCGAAAATGATTTGAAGCGTTAAAATAAATCATTTAAAGAATTTCCAAATTATCGCAATTCTTCAAACATTATAATTTTAATTTAGATTCTAACTTAATACTTCAAGTTACTGAATTCAAAACACATCCGCTGAAATTTAGGTTAAGCAGCTTTCATGATTTTTAAAATTATGCATTTATAAAAACCTCGAACATATTCAATAACTGAAATAAATTCTTCAACCTTTAATATTGACAATTCAAGTGCGTACCTCAGGGTGAATATAAAAGTCTGAACCCCCCCCCCTTTTATTTTTTGAACCGAAGCAGATATGTCAATTTTGATGAATCCAATGAATAGGAAGTTGTGGGTGGCCTATCCCATGGTGCACTTTTCTTCATTCCAAATATGCAAATTAGGACACATTAAAATTTATCTCAAAAACCGTAAGGGATAGATAAAAAAACCCAATTGCAAACTTGTTCAAGATTAAAAAACAAACAAAACAAAAAAAAATCATCCAAATCGGATCAACCAATCACTCACAATCACGTGGTGAACTGTTTGTAGCTTACAAACAGTCACACTGCACAAGGAAAACTGAATGTTGATATTTCTGCCATGTAAAGCATGCAAATCAAAAAATTAACATAAATTACCATACACACATTCACTTTCATGCGGAAAAGCAAATAAAAGGCATGTTTCAGCACACAGAAGACAGAACAATTCCAGGATGGCAAGCTACACTGTTCCGGAAAAGGTCAACATGATCTTCTGCTTCGGAGAGGCAAGGAGAAACCTACATGCTGCAGTTAGGTTGTATCGAGACAGATACCCTAACGAACGCCATCCATCTCGTCAAACAATGCATCACATTATTCAAAGATTCGAGGCTGCAGGGAATGTTAATGCACCAGGCGACGAGGATACAACAACACTAGTTCTGGCTGCAGTTGCTGCAAATCCCCACACAAACAGCAGAGCAATTGCTGCAGATGTTGGGTCCATCAGAACTGTTCTCAACATTCTACACGTACACCATTTTCACCCATACCATATTCAATGTCACCAGGAGTTACTGCCATTGGATTATGTTGCTAGGGCCGCCTTCTGCAACTGGTTACTAACCTGCCTGGATGACAATCCAAACTTACTTCATGAGGTGCTGTGGACAGATGAAGCCCAGTTCACCATGGATGGAGTTATCAACAGGCACCACCACCATCACTGGGCACACGAAAACCCACGATATCTGCGAGAAGCAATTCAAGTGAACTGGAGAATCATTGTGTGGTGAGGATTGTACAATGACACTGTGGAACACCGACTGCAGAACGCTACCGGACTGAAATTCTCAACATGGTAGTCACACACTTCATTGACAATTTGCCATTGGCCTCGTATTAGCGCACGTACTTTCAGCATGATGGAGCTCCTCCACATTACGGGTTGGTCGTTCGCGAGCGTCTAAGTGAGATGTTTGGACAACAATGGATTGGCCGAGAAGAACCAGTTCGTTGGCCACCCCGCTCCCCTGATTTTACACCATTTGACTTGAAGGACAAGGTTTATGCTACGCAGCCCGCCTCACTGGAGGATCTGTTTACGAATCCAGAAAGCGTGCCGAGGAGTGACACCAGTCATGCTTGCTGTTTTGGCGTCAGTCAGGTTCCGTGCCCAATTGTGTTATGGTGCCCACGGTCGTCACATCGAGCATTTTGTTGATTAACTTTTTTTTTAAACTGTTTGAAGTAACTTGTTTGTGCTGTGTGACTGTTTGTAAGCTACAAACAGTTCACCACGTGATTGTGGGTGATTGGTTGGTCCGATTTGGATGATTATTTTTTGTTTGTTTTTTTATGCTGAACAAGTTTGCAATTGGGTTTTTTTCTCTATCCCTTACGGTTTTTGAGATAAATTTTGAATGTGCCCTAATTTGCATATTTGGGATGATGAAAAGTGCACCATGGGATAGGCCACCCACAACTTCCTATTCATTGGATTCATCAAAATTGACATATCTGCTTCGCTTCAAAAAACAAAAGGGGGGTTCAGACTTTTGTATTCACCCTGTATATTAAAAATTCGTTACGTATACACAACAAAATATTGTCGAGATAAATCTAGGATAAACTGTTCCAAAAGTAAACAACGAGGGCAATTTCTTATATTAAATAAAATGCATTTAACTTTCAGACTATTAAATTTCTTTTGCTTATGGAACGATATATTCCCATATTCCCGAAAGCTATGTAGACGCATATGGCACTTTGATTCAATCTGTTACATTGCAACTAAACAAACAATTTAGTTGAAAATTGTCACTTCCAAAAATCTGTTACCATACTAATGTTACCAAACAGATTTTTAGGAAATTACAACTATAGAAACTTAATAGGATTTTTAATAATTTTTTTTGTTTAATGTAGCAGGCGTTGTTAAAAAAATTATCTTCAAAAAATTGTTAACGTTTACCCCTTTCGAAGCAACAATTCCACAATTATAATGGTACAAGGTTTGGCGTTTGTTTAGGTGGAATTTACACTGAAAGATATACGGAATAGTTTTTTAAATTCAAATTAAATACGGATAGTTTTAATAGGAAATTACGTAAATCGTCATCAAAATATTTCTCCACTCCGCGGTCCCGATGATCAAGATGCTGAAGAAAATTTCTAATGAATAGCGAAATTTTTTTAACTTAACATTAATCAGTTTAACAATTTCCTGTTCTTAAGGAAGAAATTTAAGAATTTACCTTCTACATAATTCATTCTGGTCACTTTGGGGGTCACTTGGAATTCAGTGTGATATCTGTTACGACAACACATGTATAAAAGATTCCACCAACACCAGAAAAGCAATTAACTACAGTCGAGGGAAGTGAAAGAAGTCTAAATGCGACCGGATGTTGTCCGCTAACGTCATCTTGGATCCCAGTATAGCAACACTTTGGATCGATAGGGGGGAAAGAGCGAGGGAGTTGTGTCGTTCGAGCCTTCGCCGTAAGCGCCGTGTCACCAACCTTACTTGTAGTGACACGAGGGGAAAAGCGCGACAAATGTCAACCGATTTCTTATAGAAAGATAAAAAAAAGAAACGAAATTTGATAAATTTCCGCAGTAAACTGTCGGAAAACTCAATATCCTCCTGTCTCAACGACAAAAGAAAATAAGGTTTCTTCAGAGATAGCAAGAAGAGGGGTGTGGACGTGGAAGCAGGTGGAAGATTTGGAATGGGTAAAAATAGTTCGGGCTATTGATGGAATTCCCGACGCCGAATTTTATTTTTATTTTGAAATTGAACAATGTTGAAGTTATCTTTCAGAAGTTATGTACAGTTAAAAATAGTTATTTAGGATTTGGAATTTATTTTACGTCCCATTTGTGGCTCCAAGACTCTGAGAACATAAAGCTCCAAAAGTCTTGCCCGGCAGTTTTCTTTCCCGTCTCCCATATATTATAAATCATAAATATTTAAGTATCTTAAGAATGGAAATATTTAGATTGCTTCATTATAATTTTTATTCCTTGAAATATTTTTAAATTATATTCTCAAAATAAAATCTTTCAAAAATATGAAATTATCCTGGTACAATGAAACCAGGAATTTTACGCTTATATAAAGTCGGTTGAAATTAAATTAAAATGATGATTAAAAAGTCCTCTCGTGCTTTACACATTTTTTTTTGAAATGGCTATTCTACATTATCAATGGTAGATAAGGAAAATATGGTTGGCACATGGATTTCAAACTATTCATGGATTTAGTGTAGGTGGATCCAATTCATTATGTATAGGAACACCTGTCTTGAAGAAACGGCAATGTGCAACATGCGGCACAACATTAAGTTCAAGATCCTCTTCTGTAGGCTTTCAGTATGGAATATTAAAAAAATATTCTGTAACGAGCATTAAAATAAAATGTATCAGGTTATAATGTCAGTTTTTGGCGATGAATAGTAAATAACCTTGGAATAAAGATGAATGCCGCTTTGGATTCGTATGACAGGTAGCAAGAGGAAATCAGGGTCAAGTTTACGTCCGAAAATTTTCCTCAAACACAAAAGTATTTATTTACTACAAAAATAAAATGTATCTAGCAAAACCAATAAGCTTTTATACGACTAACGAATTTAATTTCAACAAATGCAAAACAGTAATTAAAAATTTAAAACACTTTTTTAGATACATTTTCTCGTAGAAATTAAGTAAGAACGCTGAAACTTTAATTGTATAGGTAGGCGTGGAGATGGAGGAATAACATCGGCACGGTTTATCTACGTCATAAATTAACACTCCCGAGTCACGCTATGGTGGTCGGACAGGTACGTCATCCTCCATCACGTCAGCCTTTATGCAAACCAGATACTATAAAAAAAATTTACATGCAAAAGAATTCGTGAAAAAAAAAATGCGACTCTAAACATACTACTCAACGAAACTTTTATCTACGAAATCGTCGTACTCCACGAGTCCCCCCCGACTCCCTCTGTTGCTTTTAGTTTAATAAGTACTTCACCAGACGTAAATAAAAGCGATTCGCTTAAGAATGGGGGCATGGCAATTTATCAGAAATGAATGAATAGGCTAAACCCGTAAGTCAGGTAGAGTAAACCGAAACAAATTCATTGACACTTTAAAACCTTGATATTACAATTCAAAAGGGGTCTAGGATCCAAACTTCATTGAATCAATTATGCCTCTATTTAGATTTACAGGCCTTAAAATAATCTCGAAGAATATGAATAAAGTAAAATTTTCATTAAGCTTTATATATCTAAATATAATATTGGGAACATAAATAAGAGTGGGAAAACTTTAAATAAAGGACGGTAGCCGCCTGATTTAATGTGAAATTTTTAATAGAATAACATGCGGGTTATAATCCTAAAAGAAAAGTTGGTATGATATAAATTATTAAAGGCTGTTCTTTATCAAGTAAACAAAAGGCATTTAAGCATTACGTAAAGATTTGTGTTCATTTTTCTTCTATTAGTCACCAATGTGAGCATTTAAAACGTAGGAGGAAAGATTTTAATCTCGTTAATAGTAAAATTGGGAAGAGCAACAAATAGGCTGCAGGGCTATCGAAGTAAGTCAACTATTATCACTGCGTACACAGTCTTTAAAGTAATAAATCAACTCAAAACAGTAAATACGATTTTCTTTTTATCTCTGTCAGGGTCGAGATATATTATTAAAACATTTAATTAAACACTTTCAACAAACAAGGAAGATGTCATTTACGTTAAAAGTGACTGCGTCCAGAGGAAAATAAATGCGGAGAAAGAAAAAAAAAATGAAGGAGTTACCTGCTGCTTTCTCGTTCAGGTGTGAAGGGGGTCGAAAGCAAATGAGGGTTCCCTCTCTCTCAGCGTCTTCAGCGCCGGCAAATAATTTTCATCTTACGTGTCTCGTTTCGGCACTACCCGGCTTTTTTGACGGCGTCTACGTGGAACCCACGAGTCGTAAAGTTCTGACTTCTCACAGGTGAATAGAAAGAGGGCAAAAAAGGGGGCTTGTGGGCTTGCCCAGGTGTTTTCCGGTTTCAAAATCCCTCCTTTTCTTCCACTGCAGTCGTTGTCACGTGGTCTGACGAGACCTCGCACACAACACGCTTCGTCGGCCGACCTTCTAGGCAACAGTGTCTCTCGCGCTCTGCCTCGTCCAATTGCTGGCCTAGGGAGTCATACAGGGGAAGGTCCATTATGATCGAAGGTGGAGACGGGAAAGTGATCACTTCCGACTGCTGCCAGCTGCCATACTACGCTGCCTCTGTCTCTTATTCTCTCTTCAGGAAAAAATTTTAGGTAGGGCGTCAGTCATCTCAGGGAGATACGCTCAGCGGAGAGTGAGATAGACTTCTCGCAATTCTTCCGGTCTCTGAATCATCATATACATTTAAAAAAAAGTTACTGTAAATTTCTATTCAAGAATTAGTTTACAAAATATCAACGTCTAATAATACTTCGTTAACAAGAAATTCTTTTTTTTTTTATTGTTAAGAACAGGATTGATTTCGATGCGGTTTACTGAAGCTTCGTTAAACAAGAACTATAGAATCTTATAATAATATTCAGAACTAAATTAAAAATTAATATCTATATATGATAAATGTATTTCTACAGCTTGCGAATAAAAAGAATACTGTATAATACACAAAAAAAATTATAAAATTTTTTTTTAGTACTTATTTCATCTATTCTACAGAAATTTAATTTATTGGAAATTCAGCGTGGAGTTGAACAAGTTACAGGGTATACTTGCTTATATAAAATTGATTTCTTAGAGAATAATTTTTGTCAAAACTAGGCTTGTTTAATATAATTTCATCTTATCCTTTTATTTGTAAGTTTTCTGAAATTAGGGCAAATTCTTATTATAATTTAACAAATCTTTTAGTTTAATATATTTTTCATTATAATTTAACACATCAATGTAATAAAACTTTCTTATAATTTTATATAATGCCTGTGTTTTAATATCATTTCAATTGTCAGAAATACAATAACTTTTGTTAATCATCTAATATATGGAAATGGCAGACATAGATTATTTACATTTTTAGAAATTGAGATCAAACCGCACTTATCGTTGCAAAGTAATAAGTTTTGATTTTATTGCTAGCTTTTCTGGAATAAACTGATTCTGATTATCGAGAATAGAAATTTTCTTTTTTTTTCCGAGTAGTCGGGGCTCCACGACTGGTTATGGCACGTAATCTGCGGAAACCGTCCGATCTCCTCCCCACATATCACTTCCAATACTATCGGTTGATATATCCGACTTCGTTTCCGCTAACTTCTAATTTAAAGTGAACGAATGGAGATTTAATCTTCGCGTAATGCATATAAAATATTACAATTTCGCTTTTGCTACTTTTAAAAAGATTTTGAGTATTTAAAACAAAATTATACTCTTCGCTTTTGCATAATAACGGTATTTAAAATATACTGTTTATTATTATCCCCATCCCCTTTATGCAATTTAATTTCATCTCTAACATTTTTCATATTGAAGATACAGAGCTAATTCAAATTGCCAAGTTGTCTACTTAAATCCACTGGCAAACGCAATGCCATATTAGTTCAAATTGAAAAATAAATTTTCTTGGAAATAACATGGACGCTTTGAAATAACAACGCACAGGGCACGCTTTGAAATAACAACTGGCAATGCAGGGAAGCTGTTCCTGATCTTTTTATTTTACTAGGGTAATACCAGGCTTCGCTCAGATTGGTTGAATATATACAGATTGTTTAGAGTAAATATTTCAATAACTAAATTTGACAATTTTTACCCAGTTTTGACAAACAAGACCACTTATAATAAAGACCTGGGGCTGAAATGTCATTGTTACATCATCATTGTTACATCATTATCGGAAGGGAAAATTTAGGGCTTATTATTGATGGAAATACGATTAACAATGCCTTACTGAAGTAATATAACAACCTATGACGTTTCAGTGAACAGGCCTTTATTATAGGTGGTA
>JAHWFO010026984.1:473575-491440 GCA_023313115.1 Rhysida immarginata
GGCCGTGGCCTGGTGGGCTTCCACTGAACACACAACTTCAGGGAAGTTAAGCAACATCAGGCACGACTAGCCACTGGTTTGGTTTGGTTTGTTTTGGTATTAACGTCCTTTTCAACTGCCATGGTCATTTCAGGACGGCATTATAGGGGCCGCAAATTTTGCCTCGCAAGGGTTCTTTAACGTGCAGCCGGCAAACGACTACACGGGACCAACGGCTTTACTTCCCTTCCGAAAGAAGTACGTGATCTCAGGATTTTCCCCCTGAAAAAATCCTCGTCGTCCTCGGCCGGGGTCGAACCCTCGTCCTCGGACTATCCACTGGATGGGCGACTATCAGTGAGATCCGATCTCCCCCCCCCCCCTTCGGCTGTTGCGACCATCTAATTACTAGATCGTAGATAATTGGCAAGAAGTCGATAAAGACTTGTATAGGAACAAATAATGAAAAATGACAGCGTTATATGAAACCATAAAATAAATTAATTTAACTGTTGGCAACTTGAGTTTATTAGCTATTAGCCTTGACCTTGTGAGGGAGGCAAGGGGGAGAGGGTAACTTTGAAATCTTAAATAGGAACCCCTATTTTTAATGGTATATACAGATTGTACACAATATTCGAGAAATGTTTTATTCTTGGTGTTTTTTCAATTGATCCAACCGTTTAGGAGATAGAGGCCCTGAAAGTGTGAAACTTTTGAACTCAATTTTATCGATGAAGACAAAGAGATAGAGAGTGAGTCTTACGGACATCCCTAGTCTGCTTTTTAATGGTCTTTAAGAATCCGAAGTCAGAATTTCAAAAATCCAATATTTTTCATTACACACGCATAGACTCTGTCTCCATAGGATGCTGCCCCCAAAAGTTTACTTGTGCACAAGGGGGAGGGGGTAATTTTTAATTAATGAATTTCCCCCGCGAAATAATTCACTTTTGAGTTTGGACATTTTTTCGTACAATGCTTAGTTTCCGAGATATTCAGTGTCTGAAGATAAATGCCTCACCCTGTGTATTATTGCAGCACAATCAAGGACAATGTGAAACAAAAATTCTTAATGCCTCTTTCCTTATTTACATTTATCATAAGAGATCAGTTTTTGTAAGCCTTAAGAAGTTTATCTCCGATGTTCTTAAACATAAGGCTAGAATTGATCTCGGTTTTCCAAGCCCTGTTGGTGGCCCTGAAACTGCAATTTGTTTTTGCTTCGGGTGCTATTATATTAAGTGAGACTAATCGGGCTCCTTTGATTTGGCTAGGGGAGGAGTTCTGAGCTTGTGCCTGCAATATTAAGTACCAGTGTTGGTGAAGACAACTCAGGTAAGGTAGCTGGTTAATGTAGGTTTGCCATTGATGCTTACTTTTCAATGTAATAAATTATGATAGCCAAATAGAATTTTGACATAAATTTGATGCATCCCAGCTGGAAACTTGATATAATTCTTGTGTGAAGCAAGACGCAATTAAGGGGCACAGTGAAGTGCTGATCCGTGGAAATTCTTCTGGATAACGTTTCCACGATTCATGATGTTCTTGAAAAACCACCTCGCATCATCAGCTGGTTTCTTTTCTTGATTCCTTTGACCCTCTCTTTTAGATAATACATGTATATAACTTGATAACTTTTTATATTGTGCGGATACAATAATGGAATAAAGTTCGAAAATATATCAAAATTCTCATGCAAATAAAAATATATTATTAATTGTCCTAATGCAACAATAGTAGGCCCTTTTCAGATAAAGGTAGTCTGAAAGATTAACAATTCTTATCAGCAGAGGCAGAAATATCACAAATAAAGTAATACAGAAATCTACATATATAAAGAAGGATGTTTGTTTGTGGGTTTGTTTGTGTGTATTGAATACAAATCTACAATTTTATTCCGGTCTTGATGAAATTTTGCATAAGGAAGGTCACTGTCTACCTCAGATTTCGAAAAAATAATAATTATTGATAAAAAATCGATATTCATGGTTATGGCAGGGCATATTAATGAGAAATATCTCATGACCAACAATGCAGGGCAAAGTTTGTGCAAAAATACTTATCAACAATGGTATCAACACGCAATTCACAAACACTCTGCACGGACCAACAATATATATATCTTATGACCAACAATGCAAGGAAAAGTTTGTGCAACAATAGGTATCAACAATGGTGTCAACACGCAATTCACACTCTGCACGGACCAACAATATACACTGAGTTAGCAAAACTCATGGGATAGCAAGCACATTGATTGATGGGCATGGCTCACGAATTCACAGGGGTAACGGATTCTGGGAATGGACCATTAGACGTTGTGGGAAGAGCTTGGATAAGTCGCGAGTTGACGTCTTTTGAACGGGGTATGATAGTAGGTGCCCGACGCATGGGATGTTCCATTTCGGCAGTGGTGCAGGAATTTGGCTTTCCCCGCTCAACTGTCTCCAGGGTGTATCGGGAATGGCTGGATGAAGGCATCACAGTCCACAACAGGCACCATACCGGGCGTCCAGCTGCCCTGAATGGTCGTGACCGGCGACACCTGGGGCGAATGATTCAGAGAGACAGGAGCGCAACAGTGCAGCAAATCACAGACCAGTTCAATACTGGCCGCACTAGAAACGTCTCTCGGTGGACAATCCGTCGGAATCTGCATGCCCTCGGGTTCGGCAGCCGTCGCCCTACACGGGTGCCAATGCTTACCCAGCGTCATCGGACACTCCGGCGTGCATTTGCCACCAACCATCTTGGCTGGACTCTGCAACAGTGGCGCAACGTCATATGGTCAGATGAGTCACGATATCAACTGTACCACGCTGATGGGAGGCACCGTGTGTGGCGCAGACCTCACGAAACGATGGATCTCGCATGCCAACAGGTGGTGGTGCAGGGTGGTGGGGCGTCAGTGATGGTCTGGGTTGCATTTTCCTGGTTTGGAATGGGCCCTCTGGTTATCCTGGACCAAACGTTGAATGGTCCACGGTATCGTCAACTCATCGGAGACCATCTGCACCCGTTTTTGACATTTCAACATCCTGATGACGTAGCAGTCTTTCAAGATGACAATGCTCCACCACATCGCTCCAATGTCGCCCGCGAATGGTTCGAGGAGCATGCAGGAGAGGTCCAATGACTGAGCTGGCCAGCCCAGAGCCCTGACATGAATCCCATCGAGCATATCTGGGATGCTGTTGAAGTCAGGCTCCGGGCACTGGATCATCCGCCCACGAACGGGCAGCAACTATCTTCGGCTCTGCAGACTATCTGGTGTCAACTGCCTCCAGAAGTGTACCAGGGACTTGCAGACTCACTACCACGCCGTATTGCTGCACTCCACAGGGCCAGAGGCGGCCCGACCAGATATTAAGTAACTATCCCATGAGTTTTGCTAACTCAGTGTATATCTCATGGCCAACAATGCAAGTAAAAGTTTGTGCAACAATAGGTAACAATGGTATAAACACGCAATGCACCAACACTATGTAGGGATCAATAATATATATCTCATGACCAACAATGAAATGCATAGTTTGTGCACTATAGATAAGGTTCAATTTGTAACAATGCATAGCATTCCTATTATTCAGGCTTTTCTTAGAATTGAGAATTCTTAGTAGCCTACTTAACAATTTCTGGAAAATCTTTAGAAATGATCAGTAATTGGAGATAATGGAGAGTTAGCAGACTATTGAGAAAGAGTGGAAAGACGACAGAGGAAGTGGTCCTTTAGCTCCGTGCTGTATTGAGCAAATGGTAAGCATGATAATAGAAGATTCGGCGACCACTAGATTACACAAAGAGATGAATGGCCAAGTTTTGCTTCAAGACATCGAGAGAAGAATGGAAATTGCAAGAACATCAAGTGTACATCTAAAGTAAGATTACGTGACTAAGAAATTATTTACACTAGCAGTGAAAGAAAAACTTGGATATAAAGTATCCAGTGATGTTCACCGGTGGTGAAGATGGATATCAATTTAATCTGAGGCAAGTCAACAAGAGGTTAAATAAGGTTCCGGTATATCACCTAGAATTTCTGTTTTTCGGATTTTTCTTAGAATAGATAGTCGCTTTGCTCTCTGTTGTATTGATTGAGTTATTATTTAACCAATTGGGAATTATAATTTAATTTTTTGAGATTGTTCCCTTTACCTATAAGTGTAATTATCCCGGGCAACGCCGGTTACCTCTGCTAGTACTGTTATAATTGCTGTATCATATATGTAATTGACGCAAAACCCCATAAGTAAATTATCAATCGGAACTGTTCAATAATTTAACGCTTTTACTTATTATTGTCGCTTAGAATTATTCAAATACATGTAATCTTGTAACGTATGTGGACATTTCTGCTTAATGTTCGAGAATATATGCTTATTACTATAAGTATAGGATTAGTGATTAGCATTGAAAGTGAAAGAAGTAGGCCTTTATAGAAAAGTACATTAAAAAAAGCATTTACAATTACAAATTCTTTAATGTATTTCAAATTACAAGCAAATTTTTTATAAGAATTTGCTTGTGATATATTCCACCTTATCAAATGTAGGATCTTAACGCTGAAATAGGACTTTTTACATCAGATATTATTTAAGGTGCCTTTGAAGATTATATGAGTGCATTGATAATTTCAGCTGTTTGCAAAAATTTGAATCCGACAACGGCTTCTAAATGCTCGTGAACAGCGACATCTGAGCAGAATGGTCCGTCGAAATAGACACTAGTCACTACGTCAATTAAGAGTCACATTCATTGAGCGGCGTACGAGAAGCATATCTATGAGACCAATACAGCGAAATTTGGCATTTATGGGATATGGGAGCCGAAGACCGAACGGGGGCTGTGTCTCGCTTGGGCTCGTGAACATATTATTTGACCTTAGATGACTGGAAACACAAAGCTTGTTCCCATGAGTCAAGATTCAAGTTGGTGAAAGCTAATGGTAGGGTTCGAGTGTGGCGCAGACCCCACTAAGTTGTCAAGAAGAGTAGTGGTTCCATTATGGTGTGGGGCGTGTTTACATGGCAGAGTTTGTGTCCTCCGACTATTTGCTGCCCTTCATGACCTTCATCTACCATAACTATGGGATGTTCCAAGAAGACAATGTACTCTGGCCACCATTACTCGCAAAAGTTTTGAGGAGCGTTCTGAACAATTCCAGCGAATGAATTGGCCAAGTAGATCGCCAGACATATACCCCATCGACCATATTTGGGATATTATCGAACGATCCATTCGTGCACAGGAGCCTGCACCTACAATCTCACGCAAGTATGGGCAGCTATCGATATTGCATGGCTGAACATCTCTTCAGAGCACTTCCGCCGACTGGTAGAGTCCATGCATATCGCCGGGCAATAGGAGATCCTACATTGATTTTTGTATTTCAGTGTATATTTCAATACTTTCGGTAGGTATTATTGTGAAAGCGCATATTTCTCTCAGTAGGTAGAAGAATATATACCATTAAATGCCCATAGAAGGTGAACATGGGATTCCGAGTAGCCTAGTAACGTGAATTCACGCTCACGCTCATGCACGATTATAGGCTTGCTGTCTTGTTCGACAATTTTGATAATCACCGCGGCGCGGTGCTTATTGCCTTTAGGGTGGAATTGGTGAATAGGATAGGCGCTTGTTTGCGCTTTTACGGTATACACAGAGATATCAGTTATTAATAATAATAATAACTCCTTTGGGGAGTTAGCAGAGTACACATTGTTCCTATCGTTGTTTCTGCCACTGGGGTTATTCCACACTCGCTACACAAAAGCCTGTCAACACTAAATTTAAACCCACACTTATACAAAACCTTACAGAAAGCCACAATTCTAAACACCTGTCACATAGTAAGAAAATTCCTACACCCAAACATCAATACTCCCACGAGTGCATAACTTTCCCTCCCTCGCATTTGAGTCTCTTGGGCTTGGCCCTCTTTTGGGTCCGCCTCTGGGATTGGATTCCGGGCTTGATCCGAGTTTGGCTTCCCCAAACAATAATAATAATAATAATAATAATAATAATAATAATATTACAAAATTCCAAATTTAACCATTCTTACAACTCGTTTGTTTTCTGATATCCAACTATCTTCTACTTAAAAGAATTACGAGAAATTTTCTACTTTTCACATTGGTTTAAAATGTCAGAGGATCTATACCTATCGGTTGAAACCCCTCAACGGATGAGGATATAACTATATAACTCTTCCTTTTCATGTAAAATCTCCCTTATTACCTTGGCTTTTTATGCACCGTGTAACTAAGTTATTTTAAGATTTTATTATCGTATCTAATTTAATTTTTAATTCTGTTTTTCATTAGATCTACTTATTGGGTTTCTGCCTTTTGCATCAATTTAGATTACCGATGGTTCATCTAGAATTTTAAAGAATATCTCAAAAAGGGTCCAAGAAGGTTTTATCATACGTCATACCTCAAATGTTAAATTATTAATGAAAAATAGAATTTTAATTTTTTTTAAAAAAAGAGTAATTGAAATAAAGATTGTAACAAGTTGCATTTGGTCTACGACCAGGATATTTTTTTAATATATCGAGAAATTTTATATTATAAAGCACGTTAGTTAATTGCTGGTAACTCGATGGCCTTATATATTTTCGTGAAAGACTTCAGTAAGAGGAAAATAGAAGAAACATAATTGGGACGGTGTCAATTACCATATGTTTTCCTTGGTTGTCTTATGAATTGCAACAGCAAAAAATGGCAATGATACTATTATTGTTATTATGCTCAAAAGTAAGGAAGATTGAGAATACCACGCAGAAAACGATTGGAATAACAGGCAGCGGTTCACAGTTCATTTATTTGTTTTGTAATGGATCATTGCAACGTGCACTTACGGGCATCGCTTATGTAACATTTGGATAAAAGCATCGATATATTTTACTCTCTGCATGAATCTGTCAATTTCTCTATATGCATCAAATAACTCGCATCTAATTAAATTTAATTTCATGAGCTTTTTACATATAAGAGAATGTAAACTCTACTAAAGTATGAAGGGTATCGGGCAGCTTCCCACGGAAAGCTCACTCGAATCTCCAACTGAATCAACACCTCTCTTAAAAGCGTTCATTCTCCATCGGTCGGAAGCGACGTGCACAGCGGGCGCAACGACCTTCCACCGTTGTAATGGTTCCAAATTTTGATTCTGATGCAACACTCTGAAATACTGAAATGACATGGCACGAGCATTTTAACAATACTTTAATTTTAATATAGAATTATAATATTTTATTTTCATGTGATATATAGAAAAAGGTGACATCGTAGCCCCCTGCTGATAATGCCCCCCCCCCCCCAGCCCAATAAATCACCAATTAATGCCATCTAGGAAACGGGCAGAATATTCTATAAAGCAGTGTTTTATAAACTGGGGTTAGCGAAAGTTTTTCTGTAATGGCGGATTATTGTATTGTATGCATGTTTGTATATTTATAAGTTAGCGCTACCCACTACACACATCTTTGTGAAAGGGGTTCGCGAGTCGAAAAAGTTTGGGAACCACTGCTATAAAGCAATAACTGGTTGAAAAACTTAAGGAATAGATATTGCTTCCTGTAGACTTATCTGTCGGTAAAGAAGTACAATCAATGCACGAGAGTGACGAAAGTTTTTCTTGTCGAATGTTTTGTTTTTTATTATATAAATGTGCAAAAGAGACTATGGTTGTAATAAATAACTGATAATGAAGGTAAACTCAGGTTAGCTTTTTTCCTTAGACCCCTTTTTTGCTTAACTATTTTTGGAATCATTTCAATCTATATTACTCCTGTAAGGCAACCGTTGCAGAAAACAGGTCCTACCAAGATGCCATTCCATAGTCCACATCACAGCTTGAGCACTGAAATTTCATTTCGTTGTAGTTGATTTATTTTTACGCTCATTTTTAATCTTTCTTTCTTTCTTTTTTTATTTATTTTTTGTTAAAATCAACGTTTTGAGCTCTAGAAATGTTCAATTGTTGCCTTCAACAGGTTTGTTGTATCTCCACTCGTTTTGAAATTGTACGGAGGGGGGGTACAGACTTTTGACTCACACTGTATAGAATATACGTTGTAAATAGCATGTATACGACTGAGATAAAAGGTGATCAAATGAATATCACTTCGGTGGCCGAGAGCGCTAAGGCGCAGTTCTTATCGCTCTGGAAACCAGCGAGTCGCGGGTTCGAATCCCGCCAAAGGTATGGATCTTCTTGTCCCTTCACTAACAAGCTTGGAAAACCAATCAAATCTTCAGTAGGCTGATTCTCTGCTAGGTTAAATTTCAAATAGGCCCAATAGTTATTTAACATTCTCGACTCCGAAAAGCTAAAAGAGGGATTATAAAAGTTATTGTAAGGGAGATTTAAATAGCAATAGTCAAAACTATGTGCCTCCATTTCTTAGATGTCAGAAGGCCGAAGTTTTTTGCAAGAGGGCGAACTTGGTTCATCGTAGCAACGGAAAGAGCCATACCGAAGGTAGAATAGCAAGGTGTGGTGAAATTTTATAAGCGTATACCAAAGCTTCATCCGCGTATCAAATTTTGAGTATAATTACCAAAAATAAGAAAGGTGGGGAGCTTTAAAATTAAGTGATTCTTCTGCTCGATAATACTCTTGCTGCCATTATAACCAGAGACTGCTTGCAGAAATTTAGATGTGAAAAGTTTCACCATGCACTCAACATCCAGACCTCTTTCCGTTTAATAATATTTGCAAAAAGATGTTACAAAACGTACTTATTATCGTACGAAGAGATTCAGGAGGCAATCACGAAATGACTTTGATCACAGCCATAGAGATACAGGACGATTTCCCACACAAGCAAATGCGAATATTTCAGAAAATTATGAACGTATAATTATAAAATTTAAATCAAATGAACGTGGAACAGTGGGAAAGGAGGGGGATGGGGATCTGGTATCTTCGAGACAACGACTAGCCTTTGGCGTCAGTCGCGCTCACTGCTGTGTCCTACGCTCCCCCTCATTGTGTTGTGCGTTAGTGAAGGAGTATGATGTACACAACAGAGAAGCGTGTATTCATCGTTCATAATTACTAGGTAACAGGCCCCTTTAAACCGCATTTTTGAAGAAACATGGCGATAGGAAGCCATCAGCCAGCATGTATTCGGACAACTGCCGCCCGGACAATTGCCACCTGAACAACTGCCCCCTTAGGAAACTTGCTCTCCAAATTACTTCCAACAGATACTCTAATTTACTAAATGTTTCAAAAATTTATTTAAAATTTAATTTTGTTTTTATTTTTCATAATGGCCAACCAGACCACTATCTAAGGGTGGTGGAGGCCTGTTTTCGTTTTCCCAACTGAATTTTTTTTTTTTTTGAAATCGGCTTAAAAACTCGTGATTCGAGAAGATATGTTGAATTTTGAAAAAAAATCCTTTTATGCGTATGTAATCAATTTTGTGCAGTAACTCCTCCGAAACGGCAAATAGCAAAAGCAATTGAAATTAATACACACTTCAAGCGTTTCTTAAACTGTGCCTCAACGTATTTTTTATGACAATTGGTTAAGTGTTTTTAGAAATAATAATTTATTTCTAAAAATAAAGAAATGGCTGTAGCATTCATACCTGCGAACCAAAATCAACAAATTCGACACTTACGGACTCTTCTCATTGAGACGAATAATTTTTGTAAATGAATTGTTTTTGTCCGATGAGCCATTTTTTACATTATAGAGTTGTTTTTTTAATAACGTCCCCTTCCGTATCCCCTTCGTCCAAATTTAATTTTATTTTAAAGTTTTATCGTAGCTTTTATTTGCAGTAATTTAAATTTCTAATTTTGCAGTAACTAGAAGTTTATTTAGGCAAAGCGAAAGATGGTACATAATTTTGGAAAGATCCAACCAAAAACAGAGTATAAACAATAAAAATTAAAAATAAATGTCAAATAAATCAAGCCAAACATTATTAACATAAAGACAGTCAAATTGCAGCAGGAAATCATTAATGTTTGTAATAACACAAATTTTAAAATAAACGCAATTCTCCATACAAAAATAACAAATTAATGAAAAATGTCGAAACTATTAATAATGTATATTAATTAAACGGTAACATATATTTAATTTTACTTAAAGAAATATATAGTTTGGATAGGTTAGGTAAGAAATATGCCACAGATTTTTTTTCTAATTTCTTCCTGTGTTTTCTTTCTAAATTCAAAATAAATTGAAATGCTGGAATGGTATATTCACATAAGCCTTCCACTTTGTCATGAAAAGAAAAAATAAACGCAAAAAATATTTGGAGGGAGGACTATGGAAAGGTAGGGTATAAGAAAACAACTTTATAATGCAAAAAATAGCTCATTGGACCCTTACAAAAATTATTCTTCTCAATGAGAGGAGTCCGTAAGTGTCTAAAAAGATTTAACCAATTGGCTTAAAAAATACTTTGAGGCACAGTTTAAGAAATCTTCTGAAGTGTGTATTAATTTCATTTGCTTCTGCTACTTGCCGTTTCGGAGGAGTTAGCTACACAAAATTGATCACATACGCACACACGGAATTTTTTTTTCAAAATTCAATCATAAGTTTTATAAGTTGATTACAAAGGAAAAAAAATTTCAGTTGGGGAAACAAAAACAGGCCACCACACTTAGGTAGAGGTCGAACATTAAAAACAAAATTAAATTTTTAAAACATTTTTATTAAATTAGAGTACTTGCCGGAGGCAATTTGGGGGGGGGGAGGGGGGAGGCAGTTGTCCGGGGGGCAGTTGTCCGGAGGGCAGTTGTCCGGAGGGCAGTTGTCCGAGTAGTTGTCCGGGGGCGGTTGTCCGGGGGACATTCTCGGGGGGGAGGGGCGGTTGTCAGGAGACAATTGTCCTAAAACCTAGCCAGCAACGGCAGAGAATTCAAATTTGGTGAAGAATTTAGAGATGATATTTAGCGTCGCGTTCAGCTCTGCCTGGATAGTGGTGGGGAACTTTTCTTGCAGTTTATTTAATATCGACATGCTTCTAATGAAGCAAATATGTAGCCACGTTCAAAATCTAATGAATGTGGTCTTTGAGATATTCACATTTTTTCGGGTCTAGTGCCGAAAAAATCAACCTATATGAGCAAGATTCTACGGTAACAAAATGTAAATCAGTGCATTTATTCCCTTGGATTGAACGTGAACAGAATGTTTCTATTATCTATCTTCTATCTATATATTTAAAGAAGGATGTTTGTTTGAGGGTTTGTGGGCTTGCATTCAAGGAAAATTTCAGAATGAGTGGAAAGACGACAGAGGAATCACTCCTTTAGCTCCGTGCTGTATTGAGCAAATGGTAAGCATGTCAATAGAAGAATCGGGGACCGCTAAACTAAAAGTGATAAATAGCCAAGTTTTGCTTCAAGACATCGAGAGAAGAGTGGGAATTGCAACAACATCAAGTGTACATCTAAAGTAAGATTACGTGACTAAGAAATTATTTAGACTAGCAGTTGCATACTTGGAGAGGTCCATCCATTGTGAGCCTTTAAAAAAGTTTTTTTTCGAATTTTCACTAAGAATTTTTATTGTATTAATTCTAAGCGTTTTCATGTGTTTATTTTTAAGATTTCAAAATTTAATCAAAAATACAAAAAATCAGAGCCACGCCGGAGTTATCACCTAGCTTATTTGGTAGCACAGCAGATCATAAAAAAACATTTGGACTATTCCGTGTGAATGTAAATATTTTGGAAACTGAGATGCTGATAATGCGATGATTGAACGGTGGTTTCCTTGAATAATGAGCATAAAATGATGATGGAGTGACAGGACATAAATAAGGCAGCGTCTATTGAGGAAAGGAAAAAGAAAGAACGAGTATTGGTCAGAGAAACTCTGCAGGTAAAACAGAAAAAGCTATACGGGCATTGGAAACATCTGAACAATGGGAGTTTCGAATAGAGCAAGAGGGTATAAGAGCTTCTACGTCAAGGTCAAGAAAAAGTTGGGTCTAAAGTTGGGTGAAGACGGATATTATTTTAATCTGAGACAAGTCAAAAAGAAGTTAAATAAAGTCACGGTATATCACTTAGAATTCCTGTTTTTCGGATTTTTTCTTAGAATGGATATTCCCTTAGAATGGACGTTGTAAATTGATTGAGTTATTATTTAACCAATTTGGAGCTATAATTTAACTTTTTTAGATTATTCTGTTTAGCTACAAGTATAATTATCCCGGGCAACGCCGGGTCCTCTGCTAGCACTTTATAATTATCATAAATGATTTAAACAACTTTGATTTCGAGGTCGCAGGTTCGAATTATGCTGTGAGTATGAACATTTGTGTTTGTCACTGGAATGAGTAATTGACAAATATGACCTAGGTTCACAAATGGGTGCAGTCAGGTAACAGAGTTTGTATTCTGGCGAAAGATCGCAACTGAGGACGGAGAAGACTTCATTCTCGCATATCTCGCATATTTCCCAGGAGATTCACATGAGATTAGTTTGGCGGCCGTGGGAGGGATCGAAGTTTTCCTTGTGCTCATTTAGCTATTCCTATAAATAGGTAATATTTTTTATGGCACTGCCATTCTTTGGATACGCTGCCATAGAAGGATAAAAATATAATATAGAATTGAGCATTTATACTGTTACAAAATTATACCTGGCAAGGTATGACACTCTCCACCAATATGGGGGGGGGCATATTTTGTACCAATACATTGTCATATCAAGTTACTCCAGCAAACATTGGGGGACGATGTTCATAAGACAGATGGTTCATTCATATACTTGTTTGTGCATTTAAACATTATTGAACTTTTAATTTTTAAATTTGAAATATTTATACATATTATGCGTACTCTTTATCTTCTTCATAATAAAATCGCAGAGAAGAGAGGACTTGTTAAAATACACTTGTGTATATGCTTGTGGGGAGTGTGCCATATCTCTACATTCATAAAGACGTAACGTGATGAATAAGTTAAACTAAAAACGTGTAATATTACATTTTTTTTTTCAGTGTTAGTAAAATTCTTCCAACCCTTTCTTGGAATATACGTAATATCACGTTATAACATTAGGTCATCCTGCAAAATTTGCTTCCAGTAATTAGATTTGTATAATGTAATCAATTTCTTTAATGCGATAGTCACATACAATAATCCCTTCCTGTTAAGAATATTCACCTTTTGAAATGTTCAGTCATTAGTCATATGTTTGAATCGGTAAGATCCTGAAGAAAGAATATTCATCATCATTCATTTGCAATTGAGACATTAAATATGTCTGGGACGTAACAGGTATACGTACTGTATCTTTTATTATAATTATTAAGCACAAAATTGTTGTTATTATAAAACAAGTTGAGGGTTTATCTGTTTCACCAATGAATACTTCCTGATTCAAAGAAGTTTTATTTTCTGATCGCTTTATAACATATTCGTACATAATTAATACAGCTCATAACAAACAAAAATGAAATTATAATGCCTTTGTCCACAGAATTAATATTCTTTATTGTTTTAATCTTTGTTATCTTCAATAAAACAATCGAAAGATGAATCATGTAGGAGAGGATCTCAAATGCGTCTTAATTGAAAATTTTTTTGAAAGATTACTCTTTATTTGTTTATCTTCTTATATTCTTATTCATTCGTGCTCCAGTTGTCGCTGCAGGTCTTTATGATGTAATGACTGGCTATCTCCTCCTCATTGCTAGGGACTTTCGGTCATGTTCGGAGGAGATTTGCCAACGATCGTCTCTTCTACCCTTTCTGTCTATTGCTCCCACTGCCGCCTACGCCAATGTCAATAACTCTTTGATCTCATGTTGACAACAGATGTTTGCTTCTCAAATCAGAGGGAGAGATCGGTAAGTCCTGTAAAGTAAGTAAGTAGCAAAACTCAAATTAAAATATTTACTTTATTTCTCCATATTCAGTAATTAAAAACGTTGTTTATTTTTAGCCCTAAATTTGTTGATTCTATTAATTATATATGTGTATTTCAGAATTGCACAGTCTCTTGGCGGAAATTATATACAAACATTATTCAGGTTAGATATGCAATTTTCTTCTTACATTATATAAAAATGTATTCACAAAAGAAGGATGTTGACGCTGTTTCAATTGATTAAATTAATTTTTCCTTTATAATATTTTAATTTTAAGTTTACATTTAAATATTTACACATAATTACAGTGACAATGTATATTTAACACTCAAAACTTAGTTCTAAATTGATATTATCTCTAAAGTTTGTTTTTAATTATAGGACAATAATGGAAATGGATTAAGTCTTATTTATCTGAACGAGTTGATTATATTAAAGATCTGGATATCTACATTGATGCTTATTTAAACTTTAAAGTTCATGCCTTAAAACTAAAGACTAAAATCTAGATTGCTAGAAACCTAAAAGATATTGACTGTTTTCGTAAACTTTCTTTCGCCACAATGTTTCTTCTCCGTGAAAATGGATTTGTGAAGTGGGGAAATGTCCCAAAATCATAAAAAGAAATTTTGCACCCTGCATTTTCACGAGCTACAGGAAGCTATTTATTGAAATTTTTCTTTACAAACTGTCTTGCTCATTCTCTTAAATTGATGAGCTACAGCTAATATTGTGTTAAATTAACTCATAAGATTATCAATGCAGAATTTAAATCATCTGAATTATAACGGTCGTACAAATGAAAACGAAAATATTTTATTTTATTCAAAGTGTATACAAGGAATTTAAAAATACTCTCCAAATGCGTTAAGGCATTTATTCCACTGTGGAACAAGGCGTGTAATTCCTTTATGGAAGAACCATTCCAAACTTCTTCCTTCACTTCATCGTCCGACTGAAACTGCGGCCTTTCAGATGTTTCTTGAGATGAAAGTCACATGGGGAAAAGTTAGGGCTGTGAGGTGGATGCTGCATTGCTTCCCAGTTGAACTTTTTATGAGATCTACCGTTGCTTTCGAGGTGTGAGGACGTGCGTTGTCGTGGAGAAGAAGCACTCCTTCTGTAAGAAGTCCAGGATGCTTGAATTTGATGGCCGCGCGCAGTGTCTTCAATATTTCCCCATATCGTGCTGCGTTAACTGCAAATGTCTTTTTCAAGAAAGTCTAGTAAAATCGGGCCTTTGCGATCAAAAAACACGGTCAACATCACCCATAATGCTTCCATTGACGACTTTGACGTTTGCTTTCGGGCTGGAAATGAAAGCACCAAGTTTCATACCTGTAACGATTCTGTCGAGAAAACTCTCTCCTTCCTGTTAATAGCGAATCAAATGTTGCAAGGACATGGTCATCAGAACTCCAAGCTGTACTGATATCAAATGATGCGGGACCCATTGTGCACATGGTTCCTGATAATGGAGTGAACAGTTCCAGGACTAAGGCCAGTTTTAGCAACCACGACATCGATTGTCATTCTTCTGTTTTCCTTTAACAGAGCGTCATAAATACTTCTACCATTTGCTAATTCTCAGATCTCTTTTTATTGTTTTCATTACTAGCAAATTAGACCACAATGCAGTTACTTGGTCAAATTCGGCTTTGGAATCATCTGTGATGGCGCGGTTTGTTTTCCAGGTCGTTGATCATCTTGCAAAGATGACCGTCCCTCCGAAAACCTCTTGCTCCATGCCCAAACACGAGTGAAGATTAGGCAGCCATTTCCATAGACGTTCTGCATACGACGATGAATTTCAGAAACTGAAACTTCATCACATGTCAAAAAACGAATTACTGCTCTCTGTTCCTGTTTCGTTGACTCATTCCTGTTTCATTTTGTTGTTTGGACGAAGCGATCACCCGCAGAGCTTCGAAGCGCGAGCTATCGTTCTTTCTCACGTGATGCAACACTTGCAACCTATTGTTCAATTTACACGTGGGATTTCGCAATTGTTGAAAACAAAAACTTACGATCCTACACGTCGTCTTTTTTCCCCCCACGCAAATTTTCGTTTTCATTTGTAAACCCTTATACTTAAGTTACTTAATTTTAACTGTCGTCGCAATCTGCGTCAATATCGATTGTTTGATGAATTTGGAAATAATGCCAATAAAGATACTGTAGTTACCGTATCGCTTAATTTAGTCCTGTTATTTCTCTTTTTTATGACATCTTTGTGTGCGATACTAAACAGCATGGATATTATCAACTGGAAATAATTTTAATGCTTTTCTTTGTATTATTATGGCTTTTAATGAAAATGTTTGATGTCTTCTTCTTGGATTACCTCCTTATATCTCTCATTTAGTGACCCAGCTTCCACTTTTGGCAAATAAAAAATTTAATTTAATTTAATTTAATTTAATTTAATTTAATTACTTATAAGCCATTTGGCCATGTTTCCGAATAGATAGGGTATGTGTGCCAAGTATATCTTTTACTTACTTTTGATACTCTATCCGAACTTGAAATCAAATACAAAAAATTCGAAAATAAATTGGCTACAGACCGAAGTTGAAAATTTTTTGATTTGGGAAACAAAAGCATGTGACTCCTTTAAGGTCGGCTAAAAATTACAAGTCATCATTTAATCAATTAATTTGCTTTAGCGATTAATTCAATTCACTTTTATATAAACTTTATTCCACATTATTTTAAATCAAGAAATATAAACAGTAATTTTTTTTAATATCCAAAAATTTAATAGATATTATGGAGGCAATTAAAATCTACACAGCATACAAATTACATAGAACAAACACAATTTATTAGGAGCTTTAGCAAAAAGGTACTTAAAAGATTGCACGTTTGGTCTCTACGTAGTTTCTTTTCACTCTCATTAATAAAATTGTTTGTGATTTCTATGCAAAGTGTTTGTTGACTCATTACTAGCCAAATATCCACTTTAACATCCCGCCTCATCACATTAGAATCTATCGACTCAACCACGTGGTCATGTCCGTCCGGCCGTCCACCGTTTGCACGAAAACTTGAAAACGAATTTAACTTTTTCAAATTCTGTTTTCGACAATATGATCATCATAGTCTTAACTCGGCTGTATCAACTCTTCAGGCTTTTTTGTGGACACCTTCAAATCATTCGCACGTGCTCTAGCAGTGGCCGTTAAGAATATCAACAAAGTGGAATACCATGGCCTTCTAGAAAATGTCAGTTCTGAACATGACGTCAATAATGTATAGTTGAGGCACTAAGATTGTGACGTTGAACTTCTGTAATAGCACGGTCTTTTAATCCCCTCTCTTGCATGAATTTGGCTGCATCTCAAATTTAACAATATACATTAACGACCGTACAACGTAACAAAGCTGTCAGCTGATGCAACGTAATAGCACCATCTCCATCTTGGATTTTAACAATCAGTATTTTCTCGCTTGTTGGAAATAATAAAGGATGGGTTGTTGTCGGACCCCGTTGGTCAGGTAACTTTTGAGTGCGCTGGTCCAACCGTGACCTACGAGAGACAAGGCCTGAGCGCGGAAACGTCATACATTGTTAGTCGATCAAATTTAGGGCTTATTATTGGTTGAAATACGATTAACAATGGTCGAAATATGATGATGTAACAATGCATGACGTTTCAGTTGTTTGGCTTTTTTTCTAAGAGGTGTTGCCTGGCCTGTCTCTCGTTGGCCTCGAGCACCACCAGAAAGGCGTAACAATCACAGATGAAGAGAAACAGATGGGAAACTCTACCACGTGATTGGAAATCACTACGTCATTTTTCAATACTAGTTTCGTGGCGCTAGTGAGGACACAATTTTGAAAATAATAAATAAAATAATAACGCAGTTTATGTTTTAATTCTTATATAATGTTAAAACACATAAATTTGTATTCAAAAATAATAAAATGTTTTATATAAACGAAAAATTCTTGATTTGTCACGTGATCACTCATGTGAAGCACTTAGGTTTATATTAGGTCGCCGTTG
>JAHWFO010026984.1:509700-522606 GCA_023313115.1 Rhysida immarginata
TAGCGGAAGATATGCTCAAGCCAAGGTTCGTAAGGTAATAAACGAACGAAGGAGCAGGAAGTCTGGTCATCCCAGAGAATCAGTAAGTGCGTTTCGTCCCGTATACAATGTTGGCATTAACATGCAAGAAGATTTGCGGTTGGGGCAGGCCAGAATGTCACGGAAATCCCCGATCATCGTAAATCACGACGGTGGAATCGGGCATTTCCGGACACGATCGTTTGTTCACTCGCAGAGAGCGGAGGAGCAACGTCAGAAGTTGCGTCACCAGCAGCCAACCAATAGGGTGCAAGGAGAGGCTTGGAGCGCGAAGCTTAACAGAGATCGAGAGAGGAGAAGACGCCTGAGCCGACGGGGAAATGGATGAGCGGTAAAGATTGTGGCCAACAAAAACTTATAAGAAGTCTGCTCATGTTCTTAGTGTTCCGTCCTTGGAAAATTATATTGCTTAATGTCAGTTATGTTAATTAAGCAAGGAGTGTGTTATGTAGTGTCGGTATAACACTTAATACAAAGATAATAATTGTCGTAAAATTTATGGTTTAGAATGTACCTTTCAAATTTTTCCATTGGAGTAAGGACTGTCAGCGGAGCTGATTATTGCGGACTTGAGAACTATTGCTGTTGTGTCAAATATATTAATAATGTAATGAGTTATCTCACGGAATGGACATTATCCGCTAGAGACTAAATTAATTCATTGCTTGGTCTATAAAGTTTAGTCTATTGATTTTAGAGCCCATTGAGTTGTACCTAATGATTAAGGTTAATTATTTTTGTTGTGCATTCACTCAAGCCAATTATTAAGAGTATGTGTTTATTTGGTTAAACATAGTTGTATTTAATAAGAATAGTCAGATCTATTCTAAAGCCGAATCTTGTTAGATTTATGTGCTGTATTTATTTAAAGGTTTGGAGTGTAACATATGTAGTCATACACATATCTTAAAATTTATACTTTGTATTCTAAATTTCGTATTAGAATTATGTGCTGCATTTATTTAAAGATTGGGAATTTAATGTATGTAGCTTTACACATATCTTAAAATTATAATTGTGGTGTTCCAAATTGCCTTTTAATACTACTTCAATGTGTGCTAGCATTTATACTTATCTGGCCTTTATATTTTGTATTCTAGATAGTTTTTATACAGGTAGTTGCATTTTTCTTAGTAGTATGAGAATTTTGTGTTTAGTTCTTATTTTGATGATGCGTTACGTTGTGTTGGAACCCTAGATATTGTTCGCTTATTGATGTAAGCTGATTAAGTGTGATGTTATGCTGGATTTGTAGTATGGGTTCGCTTATTAAGTTATACTATTATTGTGATTTGGAGAATTAGGTCTATAAGCATTTAGTCATGTATTCTCTTAAGTGAATAATTATGCTTTGATATTGGAATCATAAGCTTGACGCTCTTAGACATGTTTAATTTGATTACTTGGGAATTGTCATCGTTTAATATATATTTATGCGTATTCATTTATTGTTGTTTAAATAAACTATTTCATTAATTGTTAAAACCGTTCACTGTGCGTGTAATTATATGTTTTCACTGCGCATATCTGCTCCCAGCCAGATATTATACACGTTACATTTATCGCCTGCTGTCATGAAAGTTGTCTTGACAATGAACGATCTTGTCCTTCCTGCATGATTCCTATGATTCCTTGTTACTACATCTCACGTGATAAATGCACGCGTTTTAGAAAAGACATTGCACTACAGAATAGTTAGTTGACAAGGTTAAACCTAAAATGGCGGCAAAAGTTGAACATGTTTTAGAAAGTTTAGATATGTGCCCTTACCAACAAGGTTTCAGTTTTCTTTAATAAGTAAAAGTGCAAGGAGTAAGGTTTTAGTGTAAAAGGTATCATCAGCAACGTTATCCAGAAGAACAAACAGCTTCCATTTCAGGGCTGGGGTCATAGCGAAAAACTAACCTGAAACAGAATTCAGGACGTAACCCAGCCAACGTGAAGAGAGTCAAGGAGCTGAAAATAAATCAAAGAATTGGCGGACGCATCATTCGAGAAAACCTGAAACTATCGTGTTCGGCATAAATCTCGTGGTCATCGTCTGATAGAACGCACATCTGCAAAGCTTGCAAATGACAGATGGCACTGGGAGGTGACCCTAGATCAAAGTTGGGTATAGCACTGTGATGGTTAGCTTAACCCTCATGGTCTCACACTTTATAATTTGTATTCTTGTTTATTGTGTGCCATGTATTAATCTGTTTTGTTTGACAGAATTTAAATCTTAAGCAGATGTTTTGATTGTTAATGTTCTCATTGTTGAGGTCCTTTTATTAGGAGCTTTAGCATAAAAACTACTTATAAGAATGCGTCCTTGGTCTGTACGTTTTCCGGCCAAATTCTGAACGGATTAACTTTTTCAAATTCTATTTTCAGGTGCTCTTCAAGTCGAATTCCCGTGCTAAAACAATGAGTGTAAAGAATACAAAGATAATGTCATGTCATATAAAAATCGATTTCTCAAGAATATATTGTTACTTTCTGTACATGTTTTAAGCATTACTGACATCGGCGCGCGCACATGAAATCGCTTTATCGACGCACGATTGCTCAAGTGCTCATAATCTATATTATTAAGTAGCGGAAGAATGGAGCTACTTATTGTTTTCACAATGTCCGTCTGTCTGTCCGTCCGTCCCATTCATAATTTCCGTATTTTTTGAGATGGAAGGTTGAAATTTGGAATGTAGCTTATTATGGGCATGTGCACCTTCACTATTTAGTTTAGTTTTGATTGGCCCACTGGGATCGGAGTTTCTGGGGCGGAAATTAGAGGGGACCAAAAGGTCTACGTGTATTTATGCATATAAAGGAGTGAAATTGGTATGCAGATTCCTCTAAGGAAGATCAAAATTACTGTAAAGTTTGGGCCAAATTGTCCCAATAGGATCGGAGTTGTCAGGGTGGCAGTCACTTGGTCTTTAGAAGTACGGCAACATATGGCATGTGATATATCATTCGATCGGAAATGATGAGAAACGAAAGAAGACAGAGCTCTTTTTCATTTTCTAAATATACTATATTCGAGGAAATCAATTTTTCGATTAAAAAAATGGGGGAGGGGGTTAAAAAGCGCAAACAAAAGGGTAAAAACAGATGACCTCAGTGCTTCCGCTACTTTCCTATACCTTCCTCGGTAGGATTAATTTCTTGTTAAGTAGGAAGAATGGAGCTACTTATTGGTTTTATAATGTCAGCCCGTCCTCTTCATAATTTCTACATTAGAAGGTTGAAATAGGAATGTAGCTTACTATGGGCATGCCCATCTGCAGTATTTAGTTTGGTTTTGATTGGTACACAGGGGTCAGAATTACGGGGGTGGGATTCAGAGAGGGCAACATATCTATTGCTATTTAGCCCCGTAATAGCGTGAAATTCAGTATCCAGATTCCTCTAGTTTAGGCCCAATCGTTCCAGTGTTGGTGTGTGGTACCGATGACGGTGCGACCACAGTCCTAATTTATCTACTGGTGGGGGTGGCAGTCACTTGGTCCTTAGAATTACGGCAACACATGGCATGTGATGTATCATACGTTCGGAAATGGTGAGAAAGGAAAGAAGATAAGAGTTTGTTTTTTTTACATTTTCTACATATTACGTTCGAGAAAATCAATTTTTGATTAAAAAACTTGGGGAGAGGTAAAAAGTGCTGGTAAAGGAGTAAAAATAGATGACCGCAGGATCTACTACCTGCCTTACCCTACTCGGGGGGGGGTTAATTTCTTTTTAATAAATGCATAAATGTATTTCTGCTTCACTGCTAAAATTCCTCCTTGGAATGTTTACAAGATTTTATTGTGAAAAGCGAATGCCTTTCTGTGAAATAATGCTGGGGTGACTTTAAATTGTTGGAGGGGGGCCACAATTGTTGAAGGGAATTCCTTTTGCAGAGTTGGCACAAGTAAACCTGGGAGAAGGAAGCAGGAATTTGCTGTCCATGATTTTGTTTGGAACAAGGCCCGCCATGTTGGTTTTTGGGGCTGAGGTATGTTTCATGTAACCTCATGATGGTGGATTAGCATCATTAAGCTGTAACTAAACTGTTTATAGTCAAGGTGTGCCAGCTCAAAGGAGAATTTATTCAAACACTGATTACACTGGATGTGTCCTGGCTGATAGAGATAGGTTTTGAATGAATGGAATCCGATTGGAAGTATGATGAAATTTTGATACTGACTTTGACAATTGTTCAAGATTTACAGTCATTGGTATGGTACATTAGTTATTACATAGTGTGTTAATTTGATGACTGGACCTTATTTGCAAGTATATTGCGTATTGGATGTGATACTGTCTCATTGTTCCCCTTGAGTATTTTAAAAAATGAAACTTTACCGCAGCGAATTGAACAAGACAATAGTGGACTTTGGAGCTGAAAAGAATATATGTATTGCATCGTCGAAGCGCAGCATCGTGGACAATCTTCTCCAAGCAGTATCGGTAACTTAGATTAATTGGGGTTAGGTTGGGAGACTGAAAGGCATTGTCAGCGATTGACTTTGTTTTTTTTTATCAAGACGAGCTCAGGAATTGTCTATCTATACGAGAAACCCATTATTTATTGAATAACATTTAATTGAATAAATGAGAGGGACCCACTTGTGTAATTCTTGAATACACAGAAGTTCTGTACCCAGGATCTATCCTGAAAGTCCCACAAAGGGTTAATTATTGATCCCCTCTGTGACTAGGATGCAACATCATGATGCCATCTATTCATTACTGTCACAAAGATGGCAAAGAACTGGCCACTTTCATCAACCAATGCAAGAAGAAGTGTTCCGATGGCTTTATGATTACAGCTGCATATTATGCTCTTAGTAAGTTCAAATTGAATAAGGTAGCTACTAACGTTAAAGTCAACTTGGCCTACTTCCACTAGAAGGTAATGGACTGAATTTACCATCAAGAAATTATTCCTTGACTCTACCTTACAGATACTCATCGAGTACAAATCCACATGGATAAGGCGTCAAGTCACACATCACTTTCTTCACTGGCCTACAATGCATAAAAAGAAATAGGAACCGGAATCATAGTGATGCCATTTTCATCCATCCCGATTAAGTTCCCACGCGTCTCACTCTTAGACTTGTGAGGCTTTGGACTTCGTATAAGAGAGCTTGGAACCCGTCGACCTAAAAGGCTCAGAACGCTGAGAGGCCTATGGAAAGTGTGCGAAGTGATGTGGAGCAATATCCCCCTTTCAGTGCTTCGCACAAGTTTGTTACAGTGGAAACTGCGATTCGGGCCATTATTCATAACGGAAGATATCACACTGATCACAACGGTAGCTCGAAGCTGAAGATTCAATTTTAGCTGCTCAACCCTCTGTTATGCATAATTACATTAAACCACTCGGCATCTAATGACACGATAAAATCAATAAGTCAAAATTCATGCCAACTGACTGTTTATTCTTAATTGAAAGATTTTTAAATACAACGAATGTAAAACCAAAATGTAAGAAAGGCTCAATTCTCATTCAAAAAAGTATTATACCGGGTGTTCAATTTATCTGAAGATATTGAAATATCTCGAGAACCACACATCGGATCAAAAAAAGTGTGGAATGAAAAATGTTCGTCTCGAAGGGGGGCATCTAATGATACCAAAATCGACCCCCCACCCCCACCCCCTGGAGGTGAGGGAGGGAGGAGTTAAAAAATTTAAATGGGAACCCCCATTTTTTATTGCAGATTCGGATTCTCCAGAAAAAATTACCCCAATTTGGCCTACGATTCGAGTCATTTTGGTCACAGATGGCGCTGTAATCGACAAAAATAAAAATGGGTAAAAAATGGGAAAAATGGCGATATCTCAAGAAATAGGTATCAGATCAGCAAAATAAAATTAAATGTTTTTGATATTCTTACAAATGCTACTTAATGACACCATAATTGTCCACCCATCCCCACTCCCGAGGGATGGGGGAGCGAATTATGTCAAAATTTCCAATGGGAAACAAATTTTTAATAGGAAACCTTGGTTTTCTTATATCAAATTTTCATGTAAATTATTTCGCAGATGGCGCTACCATCGAGAGAATACGGAGAAGTTTATTTATTCGTTTATTGTTAAGCAGAAACTACGTTTGGCGTTACCCAGGATTACAGCGAAATGACTCGAATCGTAGGTTAGATTGGGGTAATTTTTTCTGGAGAATCCGAATCTGCAATAAAAAAATGGGGGTTTCCATTTAAGTTTTTTTCTCCTTCCTCCCCCACCTCCAGGGGGTGGGGGTGGGGGTGGGGGGTCGAGTTTGGTATCATTAGATGTCCCCCTTCGAGACGAACATTTTTCATTCCACACTTTTTTTAATCCGATGTGTGGTTCTCGAGATATTTCAAAGTCTTCAGATAAATTGAACACCCGGTATAAATGAATTTTGAGAACTAAAGTTTACATGTTTGGAATATCAAAATATTAATTGATAATTCAATATTTTCCGGAATTATCTCAATATAAAATTAAGGGAAAATATTAAGTTCTAAATGTTCAGAAAGCCAATAAAAAATCTCAATAATAAATTTATATAATAATACTCTATAAAGTAATAATAATACTTATTGAGTAATACACTGCTTTGCAATGAAATTGCTCCACCAAAAAGTAGTTATCCGACCTTATCCATATTTAGTGGAGGCGGGGGGGTCGTCTACCTCCGACTAGTAAACGATTAAATGCATGCTCACGGGACATGACCATTTGGGTTGATACAGGGTGTCCGGGTGCCTGTATAGGCTCATCAGTTGACACCTGTGCGATATGTTCCATGCAGTAGGAAGGAAGCAACTGCCTCGTGAACGTACAGTACTGTGATCCGCACAATGGTCTCAATGCCGCGACGACGACAACGACAACCGTTCACGCAATTAACGACTTTGAACGAGGTCGGATTATTGCCCTCCTCGAGGCTGGATGGGCATCCAGACGGATTGCTGTCCATGTGCCGCGGGACGCACGGACGGTAGGCCGATGTTAGAGGCAATGGCGAGAGGAAGGCACACATGCCAGAAGACCAGGCTCTGTGGCCCGGAGAAGCACGTCAGTTCGTACCGATAGGCGGATACTGCGAACAGCGCTAGCGGAGAGAACCATCACCCTGCGGCAACTGCGCGACAACATCATTATTCCCGGTAATGCTCCAGTTTCAATAGCGACAATAGCACGCCGGTTATACGCCGGTTATCAGGCGTCCATTGTTGTGTCTTCCTTTGACACATGAGCACCGCGCGATACGACTGCAATGGTGTCGTGAACGAGTGGGCTGGCGAATGGAATGGCGCCCGGTGGTCTTCAGCGACGAATCCCGCTTTTGTTTGGACACCGACGACAGACGCGGACGACAGACCATTGGAACGTCCCAATGAACAATGCATACGGTATCGCCATCGTGAACCAACACCCGGGATCATGGTCTGGAGTGCCATCGGCTACGATACCAGAACGCCTTTAGTCACCATCCAAGGCACCCTGACAGCAGCACGGTACGTCACAGAGATTCTGCAGCCAGTATTACTGCCCTTTCTGCACACCATACCCGGCGCAGTCTTTCAGCAGGATAACGCCAGACCACATACGGCAAACTTGAGCATGTTTGCATGATGTCAACTGCCTGCCATGGCCCGTAAGGTCCCCAGACCTATTGCCAATTGAGCTCGTGTGGGACATGGTGGAACGTCGTTTACAATCACCCCGGAATCTCATGAACTGTCACAGCAGGTTCATCAGGCCTGGGCAGACGTACCCCAAGATGATATTCGCCACCAGTATGATGGCACTAGAGGTGGTGCCGCAACCTACTGATGCCGCTTTCCGTTGGGACACCCTGCACAAACAAGTGCACGTCTTGGCTCCATAACGTAATAAAGGTGTGTTCAGATGTATCTCTTGCTATATACCTACTTTTGGCTCATTCGGATAACTCCTTGTGTGTGGGGCACTTTCATTGCAAAGCAGTGTATGTAAGCTCATGGCATTGCTTTTATTAAATATACAAACAAGAAATTTTTAAATTTTAATTTCCAAGAACATCCAAAATTCAAATACATAGGTTAACTGCGCGTGCTCTATGGTATCATTGAAAACTTTCAATGCAAAGACATGGCATGTAATATATCAAAAAAACTGTTACAACGTGCCATGCATGAATATAACGAGTAATTAATGATACTCTATATTGGATTAAATAGCACGTGCTCTATGGTATCACATGGTACCAATGGAAACTTCAATGCAAAGACATGCAATGTAATATATCAAACAACTCGTAATGACGTGTCAAGCATCAACATAATGAATACTTAATGATACTCTTTTTTGGTTTAATAGCACGTATGGTATCACATGGTACCATTGGAAACTTTCAATGCAAAGATATGGCATGTAATATATCAAACAAATCGTAACAACTTGTCATGCATGAATATAACGAGCAATTAATGATACTTGATATTGCTTTAGTAGTACGTGTTCTATGGTACCATTTGCAACTGCAATGCAAAGATATGGCATGCAATATATCAAACAACTCGTAACGACGTGTTATGCATCAATAAATCGAGTAATTAAGAATTTTATCCGTAACCAGAATTTATCCGAAGAATGATGCTAATAGGCATGTGCTGTAACGCACATGATGATTCACATTTTACATATATGCAAAGAAATACCATTTGTGTTAGAGTGCAATCTATTGGTGAATATTTGAAGTAAAATTTTATATTTAATAAATACCAAGCGCATCATTTGAGTTATCCGTAGTTCAAATTTTATCTCATTTTGACCAATAGAACGCATTCTACAGCCCTTTGAAGTGGGAAACTTATTTCTTGCTACGCCTGTATATTCAGTATTACTTAGATTCGATTACAATCGCCATAAAAGTTTTCACTTCGGACGTGAGGTCTTAAGTACACACGCGTTTTGTTCATGTGTTCTTATATTCTGTATATTCACACACAGAAATTGCAACATCTCATCAATAAAGAGTCCGAGCAACGCCGGGCTTATCAGCTAGTAATCAATAAAAAAAATGAAAATATATTATGCTTAATCATTGGTGATCGGCCTCGGTGGCTCAGTGGTCGTGTGATCGCCTCTGATGCCCGAGGAACCGGGTTCGACCCCGGCCGAGGACGAGGATTCTTTCAGGAGGAAAATCCTGCGATCACGCACTTCCTTCGGAAGGGAAGTAAAGCCGTTGGTCCCGTGTAGTCGTTTGCCGGCTGCACGTTAAAGAACCCTTGCGAAGTAAAATTTGCGGCCCCTATAACGCCGTCCTGAAATGACAATGGCAGTTGAAAAGGACGTTAATACCAAAGCAAACCAAACTAATCACTGGTGTAGCCAGAAATTCTTCTTGAGTGAGGGGATAGGGGAGTACTATTAAATAAGAGAAAGCAGCATTTTTCAAGTTTTTTTTCGGGTTACGTTTCTAGGAAAGCTTTAGATAAAATATCGGGTTCCCTACAAGATTTGGTCAAAGAAAATAAAAAGAAAGCAATATCACACAAAGTTCTTCGTGCTAATATTGTCTTGTCCTACGTAAAGCAAACGATTACACGTTTTTCCGCAAAACGAATTTAACATTCTTAAATTAAATGAAATATAAAACTTAACTGCTGTGTTTATGAAGAAGAGCAAATTCGCAAAATTTTTAAAAGCAAGATTACTCATCACAAGATTCAGGTTTCATCTTATAATCCACAGTTTATTCCATCAAACGAAATTTTACCCGCAAACGATACCCTCACTATTTTTATTTTTTCATTCCACGAATTGAGTGTGTGTGTGTTGAATTATAAGTGTACTTGCATTAGCACCGTATAATTTTTGCCCCCCTTGTCATGATAAGCAAGTTCCAGATCTCTAGCGAATAAAGTGTTATTAGGGATTATAAATTATATAAATTAAACAAGGGAACATCGCCTTCAGGAATTTAGAGGGGCGCGAGAAAGAGAAGAGATGGATTTGAACATAAATACTTAGAAGAAGTTAAATACGCCATTAAGTAAAAATAATTAATGGTGTAGCAAAAACTGGAAGAGCACAAACACTGCTCAAGGCATAAGTCTTCGAATGGATCGCAAACTTTGTAATAAAATTTAACATTTATTGTTCATTATCTTTTATCTCGTTTTCCGATTAACATAGCTCGTGTTGTCAAATACTGTTTTGAAGAGTATGTCATCGATGTCTCGCACCTTAACTGGGCATCGGGCTCGTTTTCCGCATCTCTGCGAGAACGAGAACAGTTTTTGCACGAAGAAAATAGTATCAGAACCCATCATCTATCATCCAGTAGGTATATTTGTCAATTTCCAGGAGAATTCGGGCCGTCTTGGACGTCAAAAGCAGCACCATATTACATAAAGATTTCGATAATATTACTTCAAAATTATGGTAAACCAGTATTCTACATTTATATCCGCCGTTGTACATATATATTTTTATATCTACTGCATCATCATTTTATGGTCATCTTCTATCTATATAAAGAAGAATGTTTGTTTGTGGGTGGGTTTGTGGTGTTGTTTTTTTATACAAATCTAGAGTTTTATTCCGATCTTGATGAAATCTTGCATACTTGACCTTCAAAGCATGAGGAAGGTCACTGCCTACCTCAGATTTCGAAAAAATAATAATTATCGATAATAAATCGATATTCATAACGATGGTAGGGCATATTAATTAGAAATATATTATGACCAACAATGCAAGGAAAAGTTTGTGCAACAATTGATATCAACAATAGGTGCAACACGCAATGCACCAACAGTATGCAGGGATCAACAATATATATCTCATGACCAACAATGCAAGGCAAAGTTTGTGCAATATAGATAAGGTTCAATGTGCAACAATGCCTAGAATTCCTCTTATTCAGGCTTTTCTTAGAATTGAGAGTTCTTAGAACTTAACAATTTCTTGAAAATCTTTAAAAATCATCCCTAACTGGAGATAATGGAGAGTTAGCAGACTATTGAGAAAAAGTGGAAAGACGACAGAGGCAGCAGTCCTTTAGCTCCGTGCTGTATTCAGCAAATGGTGAGCATATCAATAGAAGACTCGGCGACTGCTGGACTATACAAAGTGATGAATGGCCAAGTTTTGCTTCAAGACATCGAGAGAAGAGTGGGATTTGTAAGAACATCAAGTATACATCTAAAATAAGATTACGTGAGTAAGAAATTATTTAGACTAGCAGTGACATACTTTAAGAAGTCCATCCATTGTGAGCCTTTACAAATTTTTTTTTCAAATTTTCATTAAGAATTTTTACTGTATAAATTCTAAGCGTTTTCATTTGTTTATTTTTAAGATATTTCAAAATTTAATCAAAAAAACAAAGAGCCATGTCAAGGTTATCACCTAGCTTATTTGGTAGCACAGCAGGTCCTAACATTTCATAAAAATAAGAAAAATTTGGATCTAATTTATCCAGTGATGTTCCCCGGTGGTGAAGATGGATATCATTTTAATCTGAGGCAAGTCAACAACAGTTTAAATAAAGTCCCGTATATCATCTTTAATCCCTGTTTTTCGGATTTTTTCCTAGAATGGAGAGTCCCTTCGCACTGTGTTGTATTGATTAAGTTATTATTTAACCAGTTTGGAGTTAGAATTTAACTTTTGGAAATTGTTCTATTTACCTACAAATGTAATTATCCCGGGCAACGCCGGGTACTCTGCTAGTTGTTAATAATTCTTGAAAACGACTGTTCAATCATGACCACCTCGGTTCCCAAAACATTCACATTCAGAAGTATATAACTTTAGAATTTAAAATGTTATGATCAATGTCGAAGTCTCCAAAATAAATTTCAGGTGTGATCATGATCTTAGGAGTTTGCTACACAAAATAATCATTTAGGAAATCGACTCTTGGGCATAACTTTATTAGAAGCTTTAGCTATAAGAATGCACGTTTGGTTTGTACGTTTATTCGGCCGTCCGCCGTTTGCACGATACCTAGAAAACGGATAAATTTTTCAAATTCTGTTTTTAAAAATATGACAATCAAGTTCTTAGATCGCCTGTATCAACTTTTCAGGCTTTTTCGTGGACCTCTTCAAGTTGACGCAACATGCTAAAATAGTGACCATAAATAATAACAAAATAAAATCATGTAAACATTCCAAGGAGAAGCTTTAGCAGTGAAGCAGAAATATATTTATACATTTATTAAAAAGAAATTTAACCCCCCTCCCCTCAAGCATTGTAAGGCAAGTGGTATATCCTGCGGTTATTCATTTTTACCTCTTTATCTGCACTATTTAATTCTCCCCAAGTTTTTTAATCAAAAATTGATTTTCTGGAACGTAATATGTAAGGAATGTAAAAAACCTCCTATCTTCTTTCCTTTCTCATCATTTCCCAATGTATGTTATATCACATGCCATATGTTATCATAGTTCTAAAGACCAAGTGGCTGCCACCACCGCAAATCTGACCCCAATGGAACACCTGGGCCTAAACTTAATAGTAATGTAGATCTTGCCTAGAGGAATCTGGATACTGAATTTCACGCTTTTACGTACCTAAATAACAGATAGATATGTTGTCCTCTCTGAATTCCACCCCCATAATTCCGACCCCTGTAACAATCAAAACCAAACTAAATAGTGCAGAAGTGAAGATGGACATGCCCATAGGAAGCTACATTCCGAATTTCAACCTTCTACCTCAAAAAATGTAGAAAATATGAAGGGGCCGCACTGACTTAAGTAGCTCCATTCTTCCGCTACTTAATAATATAGATTACTAGCTGATTACCCGCGGCTTCGCCCGCTATGATTGAAAGAAATAAAACCGTGCTATTAAATAGTAACAATAATACGATTACATATAAAATTTCACAAA